>WSYH01013359.1:0-17175 GCA_036426205.1 Ascaphus truei
ACTAGGGTGCAGTGAGCCAGTGAACTGTGGAAGTTACAGTAACTGGGGTAACATTGACATGGGTGTGGTGACAGTGACAGTGGATGACAGTGACTTACCTTGACTGGGTGGGTGCAGCTTGCTGCTCACGGGGTCGGGGGACGGGGGCGTTGGGCGGAGACGGGGTGAGGAGCTTGGCACTTGGTTAAATGGTTTTTTTTACTGCAGTCGTTCATCTGGCCCCCATGAGCCTCTGGCCGCTGGGTTATCAGCTTCTCGAAGCTGGCCTCGGGGGAAGCGAAGAGAGGAGTGAGAAGCAGGCCGCATGAGGAGCTGGTATTAAATTCCCCTCCATCCCACATTTGGAGCGGGGTAGCGGGGGAGGGCGGGAGGTGGCAGCCCAAGAGACTGGGAGCTGGCTTATCTTCCCAAATCCCCCCTCCAGTCACCACGTTGGGATACGGGGGGGTGGGGCTGCCGTAACAGGAGGAGCGGTTACTTCAGAAAATACTCTATTTCCCCCCTCAATGTCCCCCAGTTGGGATGCGGGGGGTAGGGGAACAGGGCCTACTGCGCATAAACGCGGCGGGCCGGGACCATTAGCGGTAGATTTCGCCGCATTTTATTTAAAACATCATTTTTTTTTAACTTTTATTTTTATCTCTAATGAACTGCGCCCACGGCCCCGCAGGGGGCGGATGCGGACACTGCACGGGCCCATCCAAATGGACCCACCACGGGTCCAACGGGACGCACCATACCAACCACTATTCTCAATTCCTCCCACCCGCAATTCTTGGCAAGGCCCTGTTTAGTAACTATTAATTCAAGCTCCCCCATTTATCTAAGAGTATACATTTCTTCTTCTTCACCAGTCATGTAATATTATCTTATCTGCTAACACTACCTTTAC
This sequence comes from Ascaphus truei, assembly GCA_036426205.1. NCBI lineage: Eukaryota > Metazoa > Chordata > Amphibia > Anura > Ascaphidae > Ascaphus > Ascaphus truei. The sequence goes on from WSYH01013359.1 coordinate 893, forward strand.
TGCTATAACCAATTGGGTTTAGTCTTAAGAAGTTTCATAGTATTATCATGTATTTAATAGGGTGGTCATCCCTGCTTTGCCAGACTCACAAACATAGCCCCCAATATTCTACCAAAAGCAAAAGTAAACAACTCTACCCCGTACATCTCCTTCCCACCTTTCTCTCATCCACACGACTAGCTCAAGGGGTTTATCCGCAAAACTCGAGTCAACGCACAAGAAAGAGCCAGCCACTAAAAGATAAACCGGACTTTTTAATTAATATATCCCCTATGTATTAAAAACACATCGTTATCCTACCCCTCCTTGTCTTATTTCCTCTTCCACTCCACCCAAAAAAAAAGAATCTGCTAAGTCCAGGGGAAATAACGGTATATATATATGATGGTCAATCTAAATCGACATTCGTGATACCCATTGAATCAGATCCTAAAATTCGACAATTGAAGAGGAATTAACCAGTACACAACAAAAATACAGAAAAGAGCATAGAAAGTTAATTAAATAAACGTTTTTCAATCCTTTATTTTAAATATAGAGTTGTAAACTCTTATATATCTGCCTCTCACATTTTTGCCTGTTCTGCTTTTTACTTTCTGCCACGTAAGGCTCCATAGGGAGTTTACAACATACGCTAGATGCATAGTATTTTGTCTACTCAACGATAGGTCACCAACCTCACTATCAAAAATTACATCACACATGTGGCATAAAAGGGATTCAGGCGGTACTTGGGGAGAATAAAGACGGCAAAGGGAATAAAATGTGACCAGAGAGCGAACATTGTGTATAACATCTAAAATCACCAAAATATAGGGTCAGGTCCCACAGTAAGTTACATGGAAACACCGCATACATCATATACCTTAACCCAACAAAAGTTAAAAAATGTTTGTTTTGTTTCTTATCCTTAAAAGGATTTCTATTGGGAACTAAAAAAAAAAAGCAATCATGCTTAAAATATACAAATATGCTATTAGAGTTACTTATGACAAAGAATGACTTACCACCAAGATTAGACCACGCATCAACAAAAAATATAAAATAAGGCGGAAGGCACCAAACGTCCACGCCCCAACCCGACCCCTCTCTGCGCCCCGCGTCCGCTTCCTAGTAGTGACACCCGCCCCCTACCAGACTCCGAGCTCTTCTTCCCGCCCAGATCCGCCGGGACGCCCATGTGCCTAATTTAGGCCTCCTCTTTCCCTTTCTTCCTCGACTCCGGCTGCCTAAAAACCAGCGCCTCAAAGCCCCATCCCGGACCTTCCGCGCTCTACGCCACCCCGGAGCGTGTAACATCCGTTATAAACCCATCAACTTCATTTAAGGGTTGGAAGGAAGCTTGCCATTACTATGAGGATCTCAAACCCCACCAAAACCCTCCCCTATCCGCCCCCTTTCTTTTTCTTCTGTGCAAGTAACGTTATACCTTCCTATATATACTATATGGGACATACATAAAATGACGTCCTAGGACCACTCAGATATCCATACTATAATACTATACTACCAATATCCTACATCTGGTTGAGGGGAAATATCAATAGATAATGAGATCGCCTCAGAAAGAGGAAGCTAGATCAACCTGTTATCTTACCTCGCCCGTCTGAACAATATGTCGCTGCTACGCATGGTTTCCCACCCCCTCCCCCTCCACTGATCATCAGCCCTCCCGCCCACGGTTCCGGACCTCTCTGATGCGTTCATCTTTACTTCACTATGGTGACGGGGGTCCCTTCTTTTCTCTTTATGACTCTTTCAAGTTCGCTGTCCACCCTCGTCGCACCCCAGCGTGCCCTCCTTTTCTATACTCGGCGGTACCCGCGGCGGCCGCGGTTACGGCGATCCCTGCGCGATACTCTATGAAGCACCAAATCGAAGGCCTATCTGCGGGCCAATACAGGGCTACAGCGGGGACGCTAGACATGTAAGTCCACACGTTACGTGCATTCTCTCTCTGTTCCGCTGACCGAGTCCACTTCACCCCCCAAAATTGTTGTTTTTACCATTTTGTCGCGGGACGCGCATTGTTCAGCTCCCCCGTCACAGTCTGCACGGGCGCTCTCCCTTAAGTCCCTTCTCTCCCTCCAATCTTCTTTCATCGAACATTAATCACTAGCTAAAACTACACTAACACGAAACCGAAGGTGCTTTCCTATAGGCTTATCCTACTTCTCCTTATTTTCCTTTCTTCTCCCTTACTGAGTTCTGATTTGTCTTCACCCCCCACCCCCCTCTCCGCCTCTGCTAATCAGGGGGAACAGGCACGTTCTTTCCTAGAACGCCGCCTGCTAGAGATCACCCGTCCTTTCAGGGTAGTGGTTTTCGCACCCCATTCCGTTAGCCTAGTTTCCGCTGACCTCCCCCTGCCAGGAAAACCCCGCTAAGCTAAACAAAGGCGTCCTGTGCATGCCTTGCCTCTTTACTCTCTTTCTCTAGTATAGCGTGCCGCGAACCAGGTCCCTCACGGCTCCACCCCAGTCCCCTCAGTCGCCGTCACCCCTCGGCCGACCGCTCCCCCGCACGTACGCCGCGGTGATCCCCTGGCCACGCCCACCCCGCACCGTTGCCCTTTACAGGCGCACCTCCTTCATGACGTCTTCATAAGTACGACGTGCCTACTTTTGTCCCACTCGTTCAGGCGTCGGCGGCTTTACCGTACAGGGGATAACTTCGTGCCTTCTGATCGGCTTCTTGACATCGCTTTCTCGGACACGACGTGAATACCTGCGGCGGACGCAATCGGGTCCGCCGTGAACGCGCCAGAATTACTTATCTTACTATTTCGTCTCCTTGCAGGCTAATACGTATGGTGAGGTAAGATCCTCGTCAGGCTCTTCGACTCTAACCCATTCTTCCCAGGGTCGACTGCACGAGTCACGTCTCAATCGTGCCTCCATGCGGTTTAGCCTCGCTTGCCGGCGCAACCTTCATTTTACCTTGACTGTTAAATCTTAGCGTGCGTGGGTGGGCGGCCCTGCATGACCTTCTAGTTCCTTCCCGTCGCGGTCCGATAGGCATCATCATTTCGTTCATGATGGGGGTTCTTGTCCCCCCATCTGTATACGTACTTTGGATTATGCAAGCGAAAGATTGCGCCCTTCGGCCCGTGCATTTGACGGAGGGAGTCCTTCTTACTTTTGCTGTAGAAGAATGACCCCTACTTTTGAGACAGACTTAGGACGCGGCAAGAGCCTTCTGGCGCCTGCCGCAAACTTAGAGTTCTGTATCCGCGGAATATCGAGGTCCCGCTGTTGCCTGGGAGACTCGTACAGTGTCCAGTTGAGTGGAAGATATAGAAGATGATTCTCGTCATAGTATGAACGCACCAGCCTCAGACCCGGGTGTATGGACATCCCCATCCCAAGTACCGGCGCTAGACGCTTCGTGCTCGCTCCGGCGTCCTTTTCACTTTCCTCTCCGTTCCAAGAAGGTCCCGTAACCGCGGGAGCCTGGTCTCTTCTATCTGAACCCCACGAGGTCGGTCCACCGCGCGTAGCGCGCAGTCCCCAATACTACAACTAACCAAACGAGGCTCTCTTCCCTGTACTACCAAAAAAACCCTCACCTTGCCCAGAACCTTCCTCCAAAACTTAATATACTATACTAAAATCCAAACTGAAGTAGATGATCAGTATCACGCACGGCCAGGCAACATTATCAACAACCCCTTGCAGTAAACTTGTAACCCCATTGAGCAGGATGTTACAACACCTTTTAATCCCTTCATAGCCCAATTGGCCAGGTAAGCCATGGCAAACCATGGCTAGCTGTCGACTTAGAGCTACAAGGGGGTTAATATTACCTAACACACTAACTACCTACCCCCTTGCACCACTGCAAACCCTAGATGTCTAGACTCCTGTTTTAAACTGTAGCATTGTTCTTTAAAACCTTTTTTAGTTGAGGAACCCTATAATTATATTGAGAATCCTGAGGTACCCCCCCCTCTCAATAAAACCAAGCGTGTGAGATCAGATGCCTTGTAAATTATTTTGTATTTGGTACCATTTTTTCAAATTACCTGAAAAAATTACAGGGAACACTGGTGGACCCAAGGGTGCCAGAAACCCCTTGTTGAAAAACAATGAACTAGAAGAAAACAACTCCAGGTCACAGACAGGATGCTGCAGACTGTTTTTTCTGAAAAGACAGCTTCCATACTAACAATTTGCTGAAAACTACCTTGCTCCCACTTTTTTAAGACACCAACAAAGGACACTTGGGAAGTCTAACACAGAGTGGCACAGGGCGGGAAGTCATGTAACCCCGCGAGCTGGACATTCATCCATCTTTCGGTACTCTCTTGCATTTAAAGGTAGTTGCCGCCAGATCAGGAAGGATCCCTGTATCGGCGGTGTCATTACCCGGAAAAGAAGTTCTGCCAGGTGCCAATGTTTTAGTTCGGGGTTTTTTCATTCACAAACCCCTGATCTCCAAGAACCATTCATCAACTAGGTGTGCAAAGAGGCAAGTAAAAGCATTGCTTTGACAGAAATAACATCACTCAAAAACCTTTTTTTTTTGCTACAGGTATGGACTCTTTGGTATGGACAGGTATGGAGGCTTGTTTTGTAATATTTAAAGAAACAGTGTCTGACTACATTAACTTACAACTATTCCGACCCATACTATTTTATATAACACCAATTTTTGTGCAATTGCTAGTTATTTATAGTCTAATTCTAGTATGACATGCTCTTTCATACAGGATACCCTGCAGTAACGTACTGCAATGGGTCCAGAGATGTATGTAAAGCAAAAATGTAACTTAAAAGTGACACTACCTTTGTTTCCCCTTATTGATGCTTCGGTACAGGAGGGAGCCGGTATTTCTGTTCCGGAACTTGCTGACGGCGCATGCGCGAGCTGCCGTTTGCCTATTGGGAAGTAGCGCGTCACTACTACGGTACGGCGGTCCTGTAGGGCAGAATAAGTGTCCGTACCCGCGCAGCGAGCGTAAGGGACACAGGGGTATGGTGCTATTGAAAATATTCCTTACGTCGTCGAGTGTACTTAAGTGAGTGTCCCTAACTGGGGTTAATGCCTACTTCCCTATTGCCCTTCCTTGCTTCTGTATTGTAATTGTATACTTTTTGTCTTTGCTTAATATCTAATTAATGTATGGTTTTGTTTTAGTTTAGATTCATTTTCTCATGTCCCTAACCTGTTTTAACTTTTTCCTTCCCCTCCACTCTGTTATAGGAGGGTTTTCCAGAGGGGAAAAATTCCTGCTTACATTGTTTTTCTTTTTGTACCTGTCATCTTCTATAGCTTATAATCTGTTAAACTTGTAAAGACCATATTGTGACAAAAGTATGAAATGCAGTATGATTTATTTACATTATTTTGTAGTGCTTTTAACACGACTAAAAAGAGTATGCCATCCGACAAACACTGTCTTATGTTTTGAAAAAAAGATATTTTTCTGTGTCACCCCACAATTATTTTCATTAACCCATTCACACAGCTACATCTATACATCTTCCATTACTACTGCCAACATATACAGATACACTCACGGAGGCCATTCTCTAGACAAAAAGACATTATTGGAAACCAAATCTATTATGCATCAAGTTGTGCCCCTGTCATATTCTGAAAATAAGTGCATACTATTTCTAGCAAAGATAATAACTTTTAAATAACTTGACATACCTTTGAAAGAGGAGTGAATTGTTTTGCTCTGACCTCTGAAATATGGCTATTTCCTAAAGATATAGAAATTTCTATCCCAGCTTACAAACTGTTTCCTTACCTCGATCCACAGTGATGAGTTTCTTCCTCGAAAATGTCCTTCTTTCCACTGGATATACACAATATAAGCATTAATAGTAATCATATCATTTGTAACTGTTTATTTCATGAAAATGTGTATTAAGCTTCACATTTCTTTCAGTATTAAATGCAGATGTAGAATATGTATTCAGGGGTATTTTTGCATTGACATACGCTTGTTTTTCTGAATCATAGGGTTCGTTGAGTAATTTTAATCACCACACCAATATAATGCTGTCTATAAATATTTTTGGTGTTTTTCTAGCTTATATTGTTTAAACATTTTTTAGCGTCTCAGTTTTGCAATAACCTTGCATTCAATTTTAGCATTATATTCAATCAGTAAGCCATAGATTGAAAATGAGGGGTAAGCTGAGGTCTATTCTGATTACTGTAAACAGGAATCTCTTGACAGCTAACAAATAACCCTAGACATCATGGTTTCAGAAGATAAAAAATACCAATTGGTCTGGCTGTAGTAGAAATCTAAAAAGAAAGGAGTAAATATATTGTAATGGAAACACCGTGTTTTGAGTGGGGAGCAGACACGAACACTTTATCAATTCCAATTGGCAGCTAGTCGAGTGTCAGTGCGTCGGAAACTCATTGTTGACATTCTAAGGTCTGATCTTTGTACAGCAGAATAAGCTTGTATTGTAATATCTCAGGGCTAATCGAAATTGTTTGAACACTGGCGTCAATTGATTTACATGGAAAATGATTTTGAAAATTTCTCACAGTAGGTGCAAGCGTAAGAAAAGTCTGTGGAGAGGAGATGCTTACCATATCTTCCCATTGGTCGCATCGTAGGGTTGCAAAAGTGATACGCTGCCATGAGTTGCTGTAAATTAAAACATTTTGTTATTATGACAAAAAGAGTATTAGAAGCAAGCATGTGGCCATAGTTTAATGCATTGATAAACACCTCACAGCCTCGTCAAGTGTAATGGGCAGTAAGTGTCGTTCAGCACCAGAAGATGTTTATAGCACTTGCTTCGTTAATATGGTCCTTCATGTATTACTTAGTGACATGGAACATACATATTGAAGCAAATAGCTTATGATTCAACTCCCATAATAATTTTTTTTTAAAAATTCTGTACGGTCTTGAGAATAATAACACTTACACTGTCTAAAGCTTCCTAATCATCCAGTAATACAGGTACCTGCCCCTCTACTCCTCTAACTACATCCAAACACCTTTTAGAGTATCTACCAGTGTGGAGATGGACATAGTATGGTTCATAGAGCAGCCATTTGCACAAAATAATATGGCCACAACAACCTGTGTGTTTGGGGATACCTTGAACCGATTCCCTTTGTAGAGAAGAAGGCATAGAGCTACTCTACATATATTATGATATCATTCAGAAACTCCCTCTCTCTACCATCAAACCCCACTTGCCAATTTCTTGGTCAGCATAACCTGACCCCATTTACTGAAAGCACCAATCCCATGAGTTTTTCATAGTTGAACGTCCCTAAAAATTCCCAACAACTTCAGTTCAAAATTGTGCCAATTCTATCTACCAAGCAGTGATACTTCTGCTGACCAGAATTATTAAACGCTTTACAGTACAGTATATTAAACACAGACACCATTTTTTTCACCTTGATTTAAATACCAGTCCACCCACAGTACCTGTCAAGTTAGAGCTGCGCCTCTTCTTTTTTGGTTCTTCTTCCTGTTTTTTTTTCCAGGTGAGCTCCTTTTTTATTTATTTCAAAAAGGCAGATGTGGGCGTTGAAAATATTCTAATTGCTACTTTTCCTGCCCTGGAAGACAAATTGGACTGATATAACTCTAAGGAAACTCCTAATCGCCCAACCGTTTCTTGGTAAGCCCCTACATTTTCTGCTTCAGTCCCCTCTTATACCTGCCCTCCTCTCTTGTGATGAGATAGAAACATGATTCTAAATATTTTTTTTTGTTTTGTTTGGATATTGATAGATAAAATCCAGACATACTTAAATATGCATTTTTTTTGTATCCCCTTATTGCATCAATAAGTATTGTATCACAGAAAAAGCCCACACACATTCCTTCCTCATACAGTATTTGTTATTTGCCTACATAGAATGTATGCGTCATGATGGATTGACCATTTGGTGCCTACCTTTACTGGACCTGTGCCAAATTTGTCCACCAAGTTACTCCTTCAATATGAAGTCAGAAAGCCTTCCTTTTGAAGACCCCACTTTAGTATGGGTACTCAATCATTGAATGATGCCGGGCCTGTGATGATTAATGCACTTAGATTTTTCCTATATTTTGTATATTTCTAACCATATCATTAACTGTAAGCTTATTTATATTTATAAAATGTTTTACCATGAAGTAAAGACATTGGAGTTTACCATTACCTCTCGTGTATTCAGTGGATTCCATTATGTTTTGTTTACATTCAGATTTAATATTGTTATCCGGAATCTGAATGGTTTTCTATTTTTACAGTATAATAGTCATTTTGCAAAGATCATCATACTTAAAAGTAAATTGTCCTTTTTAACGGCCTTCATAATCCAAATAAGATAACTGTTGGGTTGCTTGTCAATTAATGGCAGTAGGAAAGAACTGGAGAGCTGGACTTGATACATTTTTTGTTTGTCATATACAGTACACGTTTGATTACATTCTTGAACTTTCAGGTAAAACTATCATTAGACCCATATTTACTCTGGCTTTGGTGCAATTAGTGTTCAGTGTTCTATATACTGTTGTCTTTTTTAACAAAAACGACAGATAGGAAAATGTTGATGAACAGTTTCATGTGTACCACACAATAGACCTACAAAATGCTCAAAAGCAGCAGCAGCATCAGCAGTATCGTGTCAGATAAGGGTCCAACATTATTGATTTTTCTCATTGGCTGTCAGAATTTCAATGTTACATAATGAAATACGGCGTAACAAATAGAATATGAATTGACAAGCGATAGAATGTTCCCCAACGCGACTCCAGTCTTCCCATTCTCCCCATCCACTGTGAAACTCAACTCTATTAGTTTATTGAGGTCGCTCCTTCACCAGCCTCTTGAAGGCTATTTATCAGTACACATTGTGCGTATTCCACTCATATCATTTTTTAAGTCTGCTGGTCTATTTTTGCACTAAGATTACCTACGTAATCACATCATTAGGAATGTCTCTTCTCTTTGTGGAGGATCCTGCTGCCACTTTACAACGTGGCCCTGTTGGGAACTGTTAAATTCTTGTGTATATAGCCATACCATTAGAGGTTGTAATAAAGTGATTTGCCCCATTTCACAAATAAATGATATGGGTTTCAAAATGAGACGTGAGGCACTATACAACACAATTTACTGGGATTCCTCTATTGTAACTATTAGTTGTTTGTGCTTTTGTGTAATCTGCTCCCTGAGATTGCTTTGGTGCACATATGTATCACAACTGTAACTGTACAGTTATATCTCGCGTATACTACTTTTGTTTGAATTTCCATGGCATTTGGTGTGCAATTAATGCAATGAAATGAATGATTGTAATGTGTACAGTACTGTGTCTGCTATGTCAATTTCAAGGTGTTAAAGCCAGAACACTAAAATGTACCATTTTTATAAATGCCCTCACCTGCACTCTCTTCTTAATGCGGTACTTGGAAAATCCGCGCCATGACTGGTTATTCCGAGTTATAACCGCCGTGAATGTTTCAATTATGGGCCGATGCATCTGTAGCTCACTTGTGTGAGTAGTAGAGGAAAGGAAAGTATGAGTGCGGTTATATATTGATAGAGGTTTTGTGCCGCACTCATGACATCAGGTGATAGTGGGGTACTTAGGCTGCCTGCGCGCTGTTTCTGGGAGGCTCCTTACTTCCTCAACATAGTCCAGTAGAAAAGAAGAAGCATGCACACTGTCTTAAATCAGCCAGGGAATGGATTAATGTGCCAAAAATCCAACGTTCCGCAGTGATAACTGCCTTTCATCAGGTGCGGCTACCAATACAAGTGAACACATATATTTATACATATACATTTGAGAGGTTTTTCTTAACATAAGGATAATTCTGCTGTCTTTTTACACCAGGCACCCATAATCTGGCACCTTCCATAGACCTTGCCGCTCAATCCGATGTGGAGATCATCTTTAATCCTGCCACCACCCCTCCTGCCCTTCCCCCTCCCCCCTTTCCTTCCCCTCCCTTCCCCTTCCTCCCCCCTCCTCTACCCTAGAACATGCAATATAGTATTTTGATTGTACGCTAATTTTTTGATATGGGTTATATATTCTACTTATGGCATTGTAGTTCCATCGGGTATAGTCACTTGCACAATTACAGTCATTGTTTTTATTACACGGGTATATGGTTTATTCTTACATGTTACATATGCTTTGATTTGTTTTATGTTTAATAACACTTACAGGGCGATCATTAGGATCTTCAGTCTCCCTGCTTCAGACTGTGTTCCCATGGCGACGATTACATCTCCAGCGCAGCCCCGTTAGTACTGCACTGGTGGAGAACCGCCCCCTCTCCAACTCCACCGCCCCCCCCCCCCCCCCGACGCAACGGTGGCATCGCGCGGAAGTTATCGCAGGGGCGTTGAATCTTTATGTGAGGTGGGCAGTGTTTTCACAGGGCAGCTCTGTGCTGTTCTACCAGGGACCAACACCACACGTCTGACGTCAATCACGAGCCGCCACTGGCCGCGCTGACGTCATCACAACATGGGCGTCGACGTCGTGCTGTGAATGCTAGCAGGGAAGGGGTGAGTTACTGGGGGGCATGTATATGTATAAATATATGTTGTTCACTTCTATTTGGTACCTACACCTTGAGAAGGCCGATCCTGCCAATAACGTTGGATTTCTTGGCACATTAAACCCATTCACTTGCTGATTAAGACCGTGTGCCTGCTTCTTCTTTCTCCCTGGTTATATATTACTCATTGGTTGGGACTTTTGGTTAGCTATACCCCCTTGCATGCCACCTAATTTAAGTGAGTCCGTTGGGTTTGACAGCCTTACACCATATTATCAATGGCAATTTTAATAGGCTGGGCTCAGGTTATCCATAATCAACAAACAACCATAATGTTGCTGGGGTAGAATACTCTTCGTCCTTATGTACCTTTTTGCTCTTAGCCTATAATAAGTTGAACAATATGCATCAGTAAGCTGATGATGGCAACACCCTTAAAGTCTTACTTGTAAGAACTTCGGGGAACACCGTCTCTCTAAAAAGAGGGTTCCTCCCTTGCCGCAACACAACCCTGCGCCCCCCGCCCCCACATACTCTCCACCGCCACGGAGCGGGACCCCTTCCCTGCCTCTTCTGGTCCCGCGGCTGCCTCAGGACGCGCGCATGCGCTCTGCACGACCCAGCACTTGCCCACCCCGGGTCTTGCCTTCTACTGAATGCACTCCCGGTTCCCCTCTCCAGTCGGCGCGCGCACCATCCCACTCTTTTCCATTCACTTCCTCCGCGTCTATTCAACTCGCGTGCTCGAGTGACGTCGTCGCACCCGAACCACAACCTGTTACGTCGTCCACGTCCTCCCACGGAAGGAGTGTCCCGCCCCACTAGCCGCGCGTTCCTCCTCTTCCCCTCGTCCCGCGGCGCACATGCTGATGCATCTGCAACGCCCCCAAGCCTCGCATCAGCACAGCTGTGCAAATCTTGTCCTACCAATCCTCTTCCCTGGGGCTGTTTCCTCATCACTCCCCCTCTCCCTATTGGTCCTTCTCCTATTTATACCTTGTCAGCCATTCCTTCTTTGGCTGACATAGTTCTGTATGACCCGTGTTAACACGTCGTGGTCCTGCCTTACTCTTGTCCCTTTGTCGTTTCTAGTGATCCTTTGTACTGAACCAGCTTGGCTGGTTCCTCTCTGGACTTCGACTTTTGGCCTGTATCCTGACCTCCTGAACTCTCCGACCTCTTTCCCCTCTTACAGATTCTGATCTAACCTCTCCGCTCTCTGGACCCCAGGCCTCTCGGTACCACATCTTCTTGAACCTCCCTTCTCGTATCCGGCAAGTATCCTTTATACTTATCTATACTCCCGTACGGTACCAGACGCCTCTTTTTTTCCACTTTCCCAGGCGTGTCCCCGTAGCTGTGGGTGCAGGTTGTTACTCTCTCTCACCTCAGTTTTGGGGGTCCCCGCCTTGTCCGATGGTTGGCAACCTACGTGAGATACGTGATTGGGACGCGAGGGGGGGAGAAGGGCTTTTGGTATTGCCCCCGGCCTTCCCCCCGGCGAGCCCTCTTGCTCCCCTTAGGCCTTTTCCTCGGCTGGTCTCCCTTTTCCCCTCCCTCCCCACCCCCCCCCTCCTTGTTCTTTTGTACTCTCACTCACCCACACAAGATTGTACCGTCCCTGAAAGGAAAAAGTGAAGAAGGGGATCCAATACGACTCATGAGGGAAGAATCGGTAACAGGGAGCACCCAAAGATCGTAACGAAATGTTGTATTTCATTCGGTTCTTAACCCGTCTGCTCGTCAGGTGAACAATATGCAGGCAGTAAGCTATGAAGTGGCACAACACCCGTAAGGCTTCTGTGTAAGCCTTCGGGGTGAACACCTCCTCCTAAAGAGGGTTCCTCCTGTGCCCGCAACACAACCGGCGCCCCCCGGCCCCACGACTCACCGCCGCGAGCGGGACCCTTCTCCTGCCTCTCTGGTTCCCGCGGCTGCCTCAGGACGCGCGCATGCGTGTGCACCCCCATGGATCCTCTGTCGCTTTCGCGGATAAACGCCCGTCTCCTGCTCAGGGCCGCGCACACCTCCTTCCACTTCACTTTCCCCGCGGTGGTCGTTAAAGCGCTCTTCGCGCTCACCGAACCACCCCTTTACGCTTCCTCCCCAAAGGAGGAGTTCCCGCCCCCGAGCTTAGGCCGCGCTGTTCCTCTCCCCGCGTGGCGCACATCCTGATGCGCCGTGCACCGCCCCAGGCTCGGAAAACATCCGCACACAGTGGCAATCTTGTCCCTACCAATCTCTATCTTCCCTGGGCTGCTCCATCGTTCTGCCCCCCTCCCTAGTTTGTCCTTCCTTCCTATTTATAACTTGCTCAGCCATTCCTTTCCTTCTTTGGTGAAGGCATAGTTCTGTTTGCCCAGTGTTTAACCACGGTCGTGTCTGCCTTAGCTCTTGTCCCTTGCTTTTCTGTGATCCTTTGTGTACTGAACCTCTGGGCGTGGAACCGCTCCTGGACTTTCGACTTTGGCTAGATCCTGACCTCCTGAACTCTCCGACCTCTTTCTCCCTGCTTTACATTCTGATCTACCTCCCCGCTCTGGACCCCAAGGCTCTTGGTACCACTATCTTCTGGAACCTTCTGGAACCTCCCTTCTCGTCCGGCAAGTATCTTACTTTATCTTATACTCCCGTACGGTTCCAGACGCCTATTTTCCACTTTCCAGGCGTGTCCCCGTAGCTGTGGGTGCAGGTGTTACTCTTCTCACCTCAGTTTTGGGGTCCCTCCTTGTCCATGGTGAGCACAGCATTACATTATGCTCAGCCCCACAGACATGGACCCCGAAGAGATGGAGCAACCACGCCCCATGCAGCGACTTCTCCAGCTAGAGGCGCAGCTTGCCTCCATGATGCAGGAGCTCTTAAGACTCCTCATTGCAGCATACCCCAGGCCCCTCTGCCATGGCATCTGCGGCGTTTCCCTCTCCGGGTTCCTCCGTGGCTTTAGATATTCGTCTCCCGGCCCCCAATCGCTATGCAGGGGGCCCCCATGAGTGCAGAGGGTTTCTTAATCAGTGCGAGATTCAATTTGAATTATCCTCATCGCGCTTTCCTACCGCACGCTCAAGGGTGGCTTATATTATATCCCTCTTGAACGGAAAGGCCCTAGCCTGGGCATCCCCCATCTGGGAGCGGGAACCTGCTATGATGCGTGACTACCCTCACTTTCTTCAGGAATTCAGGCAAGTATTTGATATACCTGGTCGCCAGATTACGGCGGATTCCACTCTTTTTCATATTTCCCGGGGTACTCGTCCTGTCGCCGAGTACGCTTTGGACTTCCGGACCATCGCGGCGGAGACCTCCTGGAATGATAGCTCACTCTCCGCAGCTTTTTGGCAGGGTCTGTCTGACGCCATTAAGGATCAGCTGGCCACCATGGAGAGACCCACCAGATTGGAGGAGCTCATTGCAGTTTGCATCTGCGTGGACCAGGGGCTACAAGAAAGAAGACTTGAACGTGCTCTTCCTCGTACCACTTCCCCTCGGTCTACCAGCCGCAACCTCGTCCCTTACATTCCCCAACCCATGGATGAGCCCGAACCTATGCAGCTCGGAGCTCATCGGCTATCCGCGTCTGAGAGACAGCGCCGACGAGATGGTGGTCTTGGCCATTATTGAGGTCATTCCGGTCATCTTCTGGCAAGCTGTCCTCTGCGTCCGGGAAATGCCAAAATCCAATAAGGTATGAGGGGGTCTCGTTGGGTGTAATCTCTTCCTCTCTTTCTTCTCCTAAAAAATTTCCCACCAGAATAATGCTACCTATCTCTCTGGCCTGGAATAATTCCCTGATCCCCACCTCCACATTCATAGATTCCGGGTCTCAGGGAAACTTTATTGATCAGAGTTTTGCCTATAGGAATAAAATTCCCTTCCGATCTAAAGCTGTTCCAGTTGGTCTGGAGGCCATAGACGGGCGTCCACTCCAAACAGCTTTTATTTCCCTGGAGACATGTTCTCTATCCCTCTCCACAGAGGACGGTCACCAAGAGAAGATTATCTTGGACGTGATCCATACTGCACCGACACACTTTATTCGAGCAAATACCCAGTATGTACCTGGCAGATACCTGGAACGCGCCGCTCCTCACCTCTGACAAGCCCCGTTGTGTTTACCTTCCCAGCCTGGGTTCATGCCTGGCTGACGGGCGGCTGATCTGTTAAAAGATAATGATTAGGATTTAATAGGCTGCAATGCTTCGCGTGTCTACCAGATGGCATAAATTCATGAATTGTAATGCAGTATATATATATATACTGTGCAGTATTGCAGCCAGCGGGAATAAAATGCTTCAATCCCTGCTTGGAAAATACCTCAATGCACTCGGGCAGAAAACAGTCACAAACCTCAATACACCCGGGTATACCCGAATTCGTGGGACTAGCCCAGCTCGAATAAAGTGTGTCGCCAGTGTACTCCATCGGTAGATGTGATTCTGGGACTCCCCTGGTTGCAACTACACAACCCACAACTGGATTGGGTTAATAAAGAACCCATACGTTGGAGCCCCCAATGCCTCAAGACCTGTCTTCCCCCCAAACAGATGTTAGCCGGATTGGATTTATCCGCGGAGTCCAAAACTTCTCTCCCAACAGTCTACTGGGACCTGGCGGACGTTTTTGATAAGGTGCGTTCCGAAGTGTTACCCCCCCATAGAGTCTTTGACTGTCCTATTGACCTTCTTCCCGGTGCTGCCCTACCCAAGAGCCGTTCTTACCCCCTATCCATGGCCGAGTATATCCAGGATACCTTGAGGAAGGGGTTCATTCACAATTCTTCATCATTCTTAAAGAGCGGGGGGATCCTCCGGCGCGTGATTCCACTTGTGACTCCGGGACACATGTAATATAAATGGAGAAAGGGACCACAATCAGGAGTAGTTAGAGTACAATAACAATTATTTAGGTTTCTATTAGGAACACACTTACATAGGGATAATGGATCTTCCGTAGGGATAGGGAGGACCTCTGGGTGATACCTCAAAAATTAGAAAAGAGAAGGGAACATAGTATAACACTGTTTTATTAACAAACGATATTAAAAAGAGATTGGGAACTCACAAACGGCCAACAGATAATGGCATAGAGAGGAGGTGTCTCCAGATTCCACAGACCGTCTTCCAGAGTCTTTAACTGTCAATATGGATTCTGCTCCAGTCGGTTTGGTGTTGTTGCAGGAGGGTTGGTAAACAGCAGCAGCGGTGGGTCTTCCGGTACTCATGCACAGACCGTATTTCCTCTCGCTTTGCCCTCTCCTTGTCTCAGCTATCGCCTTCCGCGCATGCGCATGACAAACTTTGGACAACACAGGCCACCATACAGAAGAGTACGAGCTCAATCCCAGTTTGGCCAGCATTGCGACCAGAGTGCATACGCATGCGCAGAAGGCGATAGCTGAGACAAGGAGAGTGCAAAGCGAGAGGAAATCCGGTCTGTGCACGAGTACCGGAAGACCCACCGCTGCTGCTGTTTACCAACCCTCCTGCAACAACACCAAACCAACTGGAGCAGAATCCATATTGTCATTTAAAGTTGTGCCTCCTTCCACTTCACTCCCCGCGGTGGTCGATGAAAGCACGCATGCGCGCACGAACCACAACTGTTACGTCCTCCCACAGGAGGAGTTCCCGCCCCCAGCTTAGGCCACACGTTCCTCTCTCGCGCGGCGCACACGCCTGATGCACGTGCACCGCCCACAAGCCTCGCATCCAGCACAGCTGTGGCAATCTTGTCCATACCAATCCCTATCTTCCCTGGGGCTGTTCCTCATCACTCCCCCTCT
>WSYH01013360.1:0-17171 GCA_036426205.1 Ascaphus truei
CCCCCCCCCCCAGTCAGTCAACCACACTCAGTCAGTCACCCCCCACTTTTTCCACTTTAAGAAAAAAAAAGAGAGAGGGACATGGCATAATAACAATTATTACAGGAAAAGATAAAAGTAGGAACACTCACAAACAAGCTATACAGCAGTGCATTGGTGCATAGCTTGCCAGCTCCTGTTGTTCTTGTTAGGCAGATCTTCCTTCACTTGTCCTCTGTTGATTTCCTTGCAGTGTGGTATTCCACCGGCCTCTCTGCTTCCCACAGGCGGCATCTCCTCTCCTGCTCCAGGCAGAAGGGAGAGAAATACATAGGAAGAGGGGGGGAAGAGAGGGAGCTGGTGAGGTGTGAAATTTGGGGTGGCTCGCAATAGCGCCAAGACGGGGGGCGGGGGCTGCTTTAAATGTTTGTCCTGGGCCCCATGACTTCTGTTGGCGGCCTGCCCTTAGGCATATGGAAAGGGGGCTACATTTTGAATAGATAATGCTCAAGAGATCTCTTACAGAACAGCAACCAAAATTGGAGACTGGAATCTTCAATATAGTAGTCTATCTGGTGTATTACCTTAATTATGTTGAAGTTAACTACTTTCACGGCCCCTTTTATTCTCCAACATCTCCGGTATGTTTGGGTATATTTTTTTCCGAATGCCATGCACTTCACCGCATTCATGCTGAGACAGCGCCAATAGTACTGTAGTTATCAGTGAAAGTTTGTATACAGCACGCCGCCCATAATGTTGGACACACGCCACCCATAATGTTACAGTAGCTTGCTTGTGTACCTCCAATACAGACCTCACAACTGTGAGACTGTAATGTTGAAAACAGTTCAAAACAATTAAATAAGCACAGCACTAATACTGTACAATGCACGCGGCCGCGGCTTTAAATACCGGAACATGCCGCATCAAACTCTGCATCTGCCCGCGGTTTTCAAAGTCGCGCTGAAACAGCCGCAGGAGGCTAAAGGCGGCCACCACTGTAATTAAAATCTTATTTTAATACGACAAAGATACATATACTGTGTATATACAATAAACAGTGTACATGAGTTATATTTAAATCCATGGTGGGAGGGTCACTGAATCTGTATATGGTGATGTTGAATACATACATGGAAAGGAAATATTTCTGAGTATATACTGTACAGTGGGTAGATGTTCCTAGATCAGGAAAAAATATATACATGTATTTCCCCCTAGAATCCTCTATGGCTGCTAGTTGTTAACTAATGATCTACCATCACCCAGGTGGTTCTTAACACCTATGATCAGCATAAACAGCAGGAGTTCCAAGATCGTAAAATCATTGTGATGGAAAGGGGCCCAGGGAGCAATAAAATAAAGGTTAAGCTAGGTCCCTGGCCCCTGCACTTTCTTCCCTAGGGCTCATATGGTCACCAGGCCACTGAGCTACCTTGCCTTTACATGCCCACTAGCCCCTTGCATCCTATGTAAGAGTGTACTCTTTATTACTGTGTGTAAAAATGTATTACAAGTATAAAAATGTGTTTTGTGCAACAATAAAGCAGAGATAGTGTGTGGACATGCAGGGCTGAGAAACCCTGTGTCCAGAGAAAATGGCTGCTGGAGCGGGAGGAGAAAGACAGGGATGGAGATCTAGCTGGGGGGCCATCCGCCTGAAAAACAGAGCAAATGGTTGTCTACCCAGCAAGAGTAGCACCAGCCCAGCAGGAGATAGCTTCACAACTGGGGGAAGCAGTTATCAAGTCCCTCTGATAGGCACTGCTCCCATTGGCCCATTTGTATTTCCCTTCACAAGCCTTTAACTCGCTTAAACCCCCCCCCCCCAAACCCCCCCAGCCCTGATTGTCCAATGCAGGCAAGCCCTCACCTTCTGATTGGTCCGTGAGCAGCATCCGCAATGTGATTGATCACCAACCCCTCTACCATGCTTTCTTATGGTAGCGGGGAAGCTAGAAAAGGGGAACCCGATCAGTGCTCCACAGCTCTGATCCTGTAATTCAGGCGGACTATGCAGTGTGCTCCAAGGCTGTACTGGGGACACCTGAAAAGAAGGCTGAGAGCCTTGCCAGTGGGAAATTTAAAAGCGCTTTGTGCTACGCGACTGTAGCTGTGACTAAAAAGTGGGGAGCAGGACTTTTCAGCTAAGGATTGGATAGTGACCTGCAGCGAATTGAACCAGAGAGGTCTGAAAGTTCCATATCTCCTCAGAGAGTTGATGAAAGCCTGGGGTATGTCTTTGATGTTGTGCTCAGCACCTCGCCAGCTAGGGTTCCCCTATATTCCCACATTTTTAGTGAGTATAATTCTGATTGTGATTTTTGTGTTGTGCTTGCTGGCTCCGGCTGGAACAAAAATTATTTATTGAACTGTCCTGTCTGGTGCCTTGATCCCTGGGTTAAGTTCTCATCTTCTGTGACAGCCATCCTATTTGTACATTGTGTAATTAATATCGCGTGCACCAGCTTATATGGTTTTTAGGTATCTTATGCTTTGTATCAACATGTGTATCAAGTTATTAAAGTAATGTACTTGGTTATTAATACAACCTCCTAATCACCATATTTATTGCTGTGTATACTCCTACTGTATATTTTAAGGAATTACAATGTATACTAAAAGCAGCATATGGTAGCTGTAACTTATCATATAGCTACCCCAAACCGGTTTTCCTTGTACTGATCAACCAATAGTGTGTAAAGTTGTGGTCTAGTATATATGGTATTTGTCTTCTTAAGATTCACAACCCTGGTGATGACATGGGATAATGAAAGGAAGCCAGACCCTCATGACCTTTTTTTTAAAATCTGTTTGCATGTTTTTGTTCTTATTTGGAATGTCATCTTGTGTAATTAATATCATTTGATTCCCCTATTCTACAACGCTGGCGAATATTTGGGCACTTTATTAATGTGATAATAATTATAATAAAAATCAAGAATCTAAACTGAACCACATAATCACACACTACAAATGGAAACCAGCACAGTGTAGTAATAGAACAATACATTTACAATGTTTCTTACAAATGTGAAGTTAAATTGTAAACATTGCAAATGAACATTAAAAAGTAATCCTAGAATAGTTATGGTCCAATCAATTTCGACATAGTAAATAGATGCAAGTGCCCTTGCTGTGTAAAAATTTGGCAACAGCTTATCTGTATATGGACTTTGGTAGTCCAGAGAGAAGGGGATCTCCAAATTCGCTTTACCGGTGTCGTCTACCCCAAACGGGGCTGTGCTCTCACTGCACACAGGTTTGCAGGCGTGGTGAAGATTAAGGAATACCAGAACTCCAAACATAATGTTGTTCAGCTTGCAACCCTGGAATGCTTGCAAATTAACCATATGCATTTCGTTGTGTCATGACTTCTTCAGGAGTCCCTGCAACTACACAGTCCATTCATATGGAGACCGTTTGATCCTTTTACTTTTTGTATTAATTAACCAGGATTACGCTATGGGGTTTTGCGCTTCTCTTGCTTTGTTTTTGCAGATTTCTCTTCTGGACGGGGTCGGTGTCCATTGATGCTGTAGACTCTTCATAAGATCCTTTTTGAAGCACCGTCTGTTTTTTTCCACTAGCACCTTACTCTGATAAGTTCTTTTTGATACCCTGACTATTTAATTGGGGACTGTTTTTGATTTGTGTTTCCATTGATTTGTTTACACTTATTGTACACACACACACACGACTGTGATCTTTGGTGCCTTTTCCTACAGCTTTCTTTGATATGTATTAAGATGGGGGAGTTAAATGTTCTAGCTTTCATATAAAATATGAATAGTTGCGTTAACATAATCACAATTTAGAAACATGAAGCAAGATTTAAAAAAAAAAAAAAATGTCAGTGACGTTCAAGATTAAAAATCATAAATCTACTGATAGCAATGTCATTAGTATAGCTAAATTGCTGGACATTGGGTGGATGCTTTTATCACTTTAAGAGAAGAACTGGTTGCTGGGAAATCTCTCCTCTCTCCAAAGTTGTGAGTTCAATTCCATCCTGAGAAATATCACTGGTGGCAGATGGTTGAGTAGTGGTATCATAGCAGCTGGCGTTTATGCTCTCAGCTCTGCATGTTCACATAGTTCGTCAGAGGACCTGCTCAGTGAAAATGTGCCGTCATTAGCACAAACATGTTTAGCAAAGTGATAGCTGCAGGAGTAATTAATTAGCTTTAATTAAAAAAAAAAAAAACAGATTCTGTGTTACATTTTTGTCCCATCTTATTTACAGTATGTGTTTCATTACTATCTGTGAATATGTAAAGTGCTTGTGATTATCATGAAATCATGGGGAGCCAGCCCAAATTAGTTCCCTTTCAGAATTTAACTGATCTTAGAAAGTTAGTGGGTAAAAATATGCAGCGAAAATGTTAAAATAGGATAGAATTAAGTATGCAATATTACTTAAAAATAATTTTATATATCCTCTATGCCTTTTCTGATCTCTTTAGTCTACAACATTAAATTATTAATGATAATTGTATTCAAACCAATCCTCTCCTGCAATTTCTTGCCTCAGTAACGAGCCATGAGACACTTTAAATGGTCTTGTCACCCATAATAGGAGCGCTTGCAGTGATTGAATTTTAAGATACATTTCTTTAAGCTAATATATACAAATTGCTTCTTTATAGATAAAAGCTTAGATTGAAAGGTGCAAAAATGTGCTCTTGTTTCCAGATACATTGACCTCCCACACTTATAATTACATTCAATATAAAAGAAACGTATTTGGAGAATCTACTGTACAAAAGATGAGATTTGTAGGGTGCCCATGTAGTATTATCTAGTAGAATAATTTATTTGATTTAGTCTACAGTACCACAAAACACAGTTCTAACACAGCAAGAAGAAATGCGTTGTTAATCTTTGTTTGATACAGTATGTGTTCATTAACTATTGGTACATCAGCGAAGAAAGACCCTTACCGAATTGGATGATCAGATTTTAGAGATGACTCATGAAACTATTGGTACATCAGCGAAGAAAGACCCTTACCGAATTGGATGATCAGATTTTTATAGATGAAAATCCAGCTAGATCCGTATAAGGATAACAACGATCTACTTTTATTAGAACCAACTATTAAAAAAAGGTTGAACCAGGTAGAACTTGAAATAGTTCAAACTAAACAACAAAAGTTTTTTAGAGACAAACAGGACTATGATACGGGCTGTCAAAGAGATTGGGCTAAAAAATCTAAAGAAAGTAATACAAAAACAGTTGAACAAAGGAATTCCATTCCACCAGCAGGAATTAAGGACTCTAGAGCTGTTAGGAGCAAATTTATACACAAAAATATGAGGAATGGCCCAAAGAAACCCAATAGCAATATATTGGCTCCTACACCATTAGCACCTGCCAAATTACCTTTGCATGACAAGAATCTCTATTTGCAACAAAAGAGAGCAAAGGAACGCTATGATGCATTGGTATTACCTCAGTCGGCGCCCATTGCGGTCAGCAACAGATACACGTTGCTGTCAGACATAGGGTCCGAGAGCGATGCAGAGAGCATTTCCTACACCCTACTCCCCACACCGGCTACTAAACCCAATTTTTCTTTTTTAGAATGGAGGAAGGAGAGAGAACACATATTCCCAGAAGTGGAAATAGTAAAACTACCATTAGAACCCCGACCTCCTTCCAACTACAAGAAAAGAAAGACAGGGTCAGAGGGAGAAGAGGAGGTGTTAGTAGAAATCGAATAAAGAAAAAGAAAGAATTTCCGAATATATTCAATATTAGCCAGTATTCACTGACAAATATTGAAAAAAAGGTATTGAGTAAGGGTCTAACATTTGCTCCGGTCTGCGGGCCTAACAGTTTTAATCTATTCATAGATGTCCATAAATTTGCCCGCAAATTAGCCCTAAAGAAATATTTTGCAAGGGATGCCCTATCAAACCAAACCGATCCACCGAGAGAGGTTCGTAGTATAGAAAATCCTCCACATAGGAACTTCAGGAAACCATCAACCTTTTACCCTAAATTTTCGCAGGGACATCTGGTAAGTTCCTTTGTGGAGATGGTTAATACGGATCTGGAGAATTCGTGTCGAACATATAAAATTAGGCATGATAATTTTAACGTTCAAGAGAAAGAGGCTGTTCAGAGTTTGGAAAGTAATGCTTCTATTGTCATCAAGTCTGCAGATAAGGGTGGAGGCATTGTGGTCACAGATAAGGACTATTATATACAAGAGTCCATGAGACTATTGGGAGACAGGACCACATACCTCCCCCTTACAGGTGACCCTTTGGTGCATTTTCAGGCAGAATTGGGGGATCTGCTGACTACTGGCTTGAATAGTGGGGCTATATGTCAGGATGAGTTTGACTTTTTGTCTATTCAGTTTCCCCGCACTGCTTTGTTTTATTTTATACCCAAAATCCACAAAAATCTTACTTCACCCCCTGGTAGACCTATTATTTCTGGTATTTCTTCACTCACTTCTAATCTTTCCCAATTTATTGATCATCACTTACAACCTATAGTCACTGGTGTTAAATCCTATTTCCGAGACACGACACATATATTACAAATTTTGAAAGATCTGGAATGGCAGCCTGCTTATATATTGGCTACGGCTGACATTACATCTTTTTTTTTTTTTTTCCAAAATTTTTTATTAGGCATTTAGATAATTCACAGTATACATGAAACAAACGATAATACAGCCTAATACCGATTTTCTCCTTTTGTTGGTTAGAGAAACCGGAAATAAAAGAGGAAAGCTCACCGCTCCCGTGACCCTCCAGGGGCTATGTGGGGAGCGCGAGTATGGAAACAGAGAGTAAGAGTGGGAATAGGAAGGGGAGGGTGGGTGGGGGTGGGGGGGATACCCATTGCTTCCCGTGTCCTCAGTCTATTTTCATTGGTGCCCCTGACCTGGTTTTCCTTTCTCTCTCTCTCTTTTTTTTTTTTTTTTTTACTTTTCATATGTGGATTAGTGGCGTAGAGGTGCCATATGGGATAGCCACGGATCCCATGTTTTGTTAAAGGAGTCAGTGGATCTTTTCAAGAAGGCAGATAGTTTCTCCATATTCATCACCTCTTGCACCCTATTTTTTACCGTTTGTTTTGAGGGGGGAGACACCTTCTTCCAGGCGGCCGCCACCGCACATCTAGCCGCTGTAAGAATGAAGGAGATTAGTTTACTTGTTGGTCGGTCCAAATTTTCTAAGGGCCTGGCCAACAGGTAGGTCAACGGGTCAATAGGGATTTTGAGGTCTGTGACCTCCTCTATTAATTTTTGTATTGTTCCCCAATATTTTTGAATTTCCGGACATGTCCACCAAATATGGGCCATGTCCCCCTTCTGACCGCAACCTCTCCAGCATAAATCGGACGCCTGGGGGTAAATTTGATTTATTCTAACTGGGGTAAGATACCAGCGAAACAGTATTTTATATATGTTTTCTTTGATTGTGGTACATATGGAAGTTCCTGAGGCATTTTCCCAAATTCTTTCCCAATCCTCTCGGTCTATAACTATTTCCAATTCTGCTGCCCAATGCAGCATATAGTCATGTGTAGGGGCTTCTATGGCCCTTTCCAATTCACCGTAGATTTGTGTTATAAGACCTTTCTGGTGGCCTGTTTCTCTACAGAGCCGCTCGAAACTGGTGAGAGGGGGAAATTTCAACGTTGGGGATAAAGTTTGAATAAAATGCCGAATTTGTAGATACTTGAAGACATCCAATCTTGCCATTTCATATTTGGTTTTTAGGCGTTGATAACTCAGGAACTCCTCAAAGCTCAGGAGGTCAGCAACCGCTCTAATATTTTTTGTTTTAAATTGGTCCCATTGTCTGGGCTCACAGCCAGGGGGGAATTTCGGATTTTTATAAATTGGTATGAGTTGGGATTGAGGTGTGGTGAGCTTAAATTTAAATTTGCATTTAGTCCAAATCTCCCATGTGTGTCTCATTGGGCCTAACTTAAATTTACTGTTCTGCATGTCTTCCCTGCTCAGGGACCAAAGGCAAGCCGGCAGTGAAGGCGTCCCGGCGTAGTATGATTCTATGTCTAGCCAACAGTATTGGTTTGGGTTGGCGTTCCAGACTACTACCTGTCGCAATTGGGCGGCTTGGTAGTATTTTGTGATGTCTGGAACACCAAGTCCTCCTCTCCCCCTTGATGCCAAAAGAACTGTCCTGGAGATTCTGGGTTTCTTACCCTGCCAAATAAAGTGGAAGATTAGTTTTTGAATGTTCTTTAATTCTGAGCCAGGGATGTGGACCGGGAGAGTCTGAAAATAATATAATAATCTAGGGAGTATGTTCATTTTAACTGATATCATCCTCCCGATCCATGATATCTGATATCCTCCCCATTTATCTAGATCTTGTTTGATTTTCCGGAACAGAGTCGGATAATTTTGTTGATATAGGGATTGGTAGTTCCTCGTTATCTTTACTCCCAAATATTTGATACTCGAGGAGCTCCAATGATAGTTAAAGTTTAGTTTGAGGAGTTTCACCTCTGGCTCTGGCAGGCTTAAATTTAGTGCTTCCGATTTGTCATTATTGATTTTATAACCTGAAATATCTCCAAAGTCCCGGAGCTCTTTTTGGAGGTTAGGTAGGGATGTTTGGGGTTGTGTAAGGGTTAGGATGACATCATCTGCGAATAGCGATATTTTGTGCTGCCTGTGTCCAATTTCTATTCCTTTGATGTCTCTATTGGCTCTAATTGCAGATGCTAGGGGTTCTATGGTTAATGCAAAGAGGAGAGGAGATAGGGGGCATCCCTGTCGAGTTCCATTAGTAATCTCAAATCTCTGGTTACTGCCCCCTGGTAGTTTTACTGTTGCAGACGGGTTTTGATATAATCTACGGACTCCTTCTAGGTATGCGTCTTTGAATCCGAATTTACACATAACTTGGTCCATGAATAGCCAGTCTATTCTATCGAACGCCTTCTCTGCATCTAGGCTTAGGAGTAGTGCTTTGGTCTCTGTGAGATGGACATGTTCAATAATGTCTATTATCTTCCGAGTATTGTCCGAGGCCTGTCTGCCTGCTACGAATCCTACTTGATCACTATCTATTAATCTCGGTAAGATGGGGTTTAATCTATTTGCGAGTATTTTGCTATATAGCTTGAGATCACAATTAAGCAGGGAGATTGGACGATAGCTTCCACATTGCATCGGGTCCCTGCCTTCTTTATGTATAATGGCCAGGCCCGCGCTCCAGTGCGGCCCCGGACCAACAAGGTAAGTGGGGGCACTCTTCCCCCTCCGGGTCTGTCCGGGGGGATTTATCTGAGTGCCGCGGCGGTTGTCATTTTTCTCTAGGGTGTTGGGCCGCAATTCTCTCCGATGTTCGGGGGGGGTCTCCTGATGTATTTTCAGCGGTAGGATTGGTCGTTATCCACGTTTGAGGTGGAGTTAGGCCTAATGCTTTTGCGAAGGGGGCCATGTCCATGTATTTCATGGACAGGAACTTTCCATTCCTGTTAACTGTGAGTTTGAAAGGGAATCCCCATCTGTATTGGATTCCTTTCTCGCGGAGTAGGTTGGTTAAAGGTTTTAATTCACGTCTGCGGTCTCTCGTTGCCTTTGACAAGTCGTTATAGACTTGGAGAGTTTCATTTTGAAAGGTTATTTCCCCCAGGTCCCGGCAGGCCGCAATTATTTTTTCTTTTGATGTGTATTTATGCATCTTTATTATAATGTCCCTACGCCGCCTCGGGTCGTCTGATTTAGGTCCTAGGGCACGATGAGCCCTATCCATTTCGAGCTCTTTCTCCTCCAGCTCCCCGCATACTAGGTTAAAGAGCTCCATGAGGTATGGTCGGAGTTGATCCTGTGCGACCGACTCCGGTACGTTCCGGACGCGGATGTTTTGGCGCCGGTCACGATTTTCTTGCTCCTCCATACCTTCTTTAAGGAGGGTGATCTCTTCTCCTAGACGGCCTATCTCTTCCTCCGCTTCACTCTGTCTTTGTTGAGACTCAGTGAGTTTTTTCTCCAGGGTAGTTGTTTTCTCTGTCAGCCCTGAGATTTCCTTCCTTATGTCGCTCACTGCGGTTCTGAGCTCAGTCTTAAAGGAGGATTGGAGCGTCGTTGCCATAGCCCCCAGAAGTTCTTCCAAGTATGCCCTGGTTATGGGTTGATCAGGGCTTGCTGGGGTGCGATCTTTTGGCTGGGTTTTTTTCCCTGAAAGCGCCGTGGCGCCATGCGGTCCGCCGCCATCTTGAGGCTCCATCGTGCTGTCCCTGGCCCGTTGCGACGGAGAAAAGTATTTGGCAACTCCCTGATTGCTCGCTTTTTTGGTTTTTGACATCGCCTAGTTCTTTAGCTATCCGGGGGTGTAAGTGTTACCCGGCAATTTTGGGGAAAAATGTGGGTTTTTGCGTCTTTTAATGTGCGGGTCTATGGAGCTCCTCTTCTACCCGTCCATACCGGGTGACGTCTCCGGAAGTCCCCCCATTAGGTTTTATTTTAAATCATGCATGTCCCCTTTAATTATGGGGGGGGGGGGGGGGGCGGGGTACATTTGTTAAAGCCCTCTCCTCTGTAGGCTCTTTGTGCACTTCTGCAAAAGTGCTCTTTCCCCAGGGGATGTCACTTCTGGGTCTTCCCAATCTCCTGGAGTCCCTGGTCTGTGGTTTTTGGGGAGTGGGGAGTGGGGAGGGGGGTGGAGGGGGCCGGGGTAGTCCTCACACTCCGCAGGCACTTCTGCAGAGTGCCGGGTCAAAATGGCCGCCCCCGCTCCTCTCAACTCTCTGCTGCAGCCCCACCAACCTCCAGTCGCACACTTGCAGCCGCGCGGGGACTAACGGCAGACAGCCTCTCGTCCCGCTTCTTACCCGGCCACCCACGCACTGTGGGGTCAAGGAGGAGCGCCGCTCTCAGCCGCGTCCGGGCCGTCCCCTGGGGAAAATCTCACCAACACCTTTTACCGAATGTTCGCGGTGTAATTAAATTGTGTCGCCAAGGCTTGACACCACGATTTAAATTGTGATTTAAACCTCCAAGCAGATGTGGTGAATCAAAATGTAAAAGAAATATATATTAATCTTGGAAACCCCTGGAGTTTTAGAAACCGCTGACATTACCCTTCATAGAAGTAGCTGCATCTCATTGAGCCGACTGCAGCATTTCCATCCATTTCCCTCCTCTTGATGCATACCCACGGAAGCTAGCTATCCCATTCGCTGGGAGTTACAGCCAATCAGGTTACACTTTGGCGATTTTCGCGCCAAAAACGGGAAGCACGATGACGCAGGGGGGCGGGCTTAGCTCTTTAAAACAGTGGGGATGAATGGCGCGAATTAGCTCTATGACTAAGGACTATACCAGTCCGAAACGCGTCAGAGTGTGTGTCCCCTGTACCATGTTGTACCAATAAAACATATTTTTAACCCACACCTTGCTGGTCCGCTACTCTACTTGGCTGTGCACCGCAGGAATCCTTGGATTTCAACTTCTATATACATATATATATAAAAAAAACAATACATATAGCCCCCTCATTCTCTCTCTCGACAGAGCGACAGATACATACATAGTATATATACATAATATACACACACCACACCAATATATATAATTTGATTATGAGAGATATAGATGATTATAATATTATATATATATATATAGATGGTATATATAGACACTGTGACGTCTCAGTCCCAGCGTCGGATCTTTTGTCCAGATCAAAGGCAGGACACACTGTACTTTCTAAGCAGGGGTTTATTTACAGGGTACAAAGCAGGTACAAGGTTAACTCATAACACAAAACAGAAACAAAAGACCTAACTCCTTCCAGGAGTACTGACTAATACTGCTTAGTCCCTAACTAATCGTGGGAGAACTAAACTCTTTCCCCACTTTACCTGCAGCAGGTCCCCGTTCAGTCTCTCACAGGTCTGTCTGTGTGTGTCTTCCCAGATCAGTATAGCAGCAGCGTCTCTCACCCTCTTTGTATAACGCAACAGTGTGTGTCTGGCAGCATGGGGGGGTGGGGAATCTCTGTATCACTTCCTGACTATACAGGCTAGCTTAATTAGCTCATTAACTCACAGCTGAACAGACCTTTCCAGAATGATTAACTCTATGAGAGCTGTAAAGTCCCACAACTGCCCCATTCTAGCCCTTAGAGGGCAGTGACGGCATCACATATCCCTCCCCCCAGAGAAACACTGTCCTGTGAGCGGCCCGTGCACTATCCCGTGCACCAACCTCTTTGTCAGACATGTCTGACATCCACCTCTTCTTAAAGGTTTTCTTCATTAGACCTCCTGTTGAGCAGTAATAGAGTCCAGCGTAGTGTCCCACTCAGTCTTCAGAGCTTCAAGCTCTTCGCCTAGGTCACGCTGTTGTTTCTCTGCTTTCTTGTGGCCAGCACGCTCAATCTCCAGGTTCTTCCTCAGGTCTTGAACCTGTCCTTCTATACTTCTTTTCTGGCTTAAGACAGCTGCCAATTCAATTCCTCTCAGGGCCTTCATCTCTTCCCGGTGCTTGCTCTGGGTTTGTGTCAGCGCATCCTTCAGATTTTGGATCTCTGTAGTTTTTGTCGCTAGTATTGCTGCTGCTTCTGTTTTCCATGCCTCTTTCACCTGGGAGTACTGATTTTTGGTGATGGAGCGGGCTCTCTGCTTCTCCAGCTCTTTCTCCAGCTTGAGTTTGTCCTCCTTTATAGCTGTGAGTTGCTGGGACGTGTTTTCAGTTATCCACTTTAGCTCTAGAAGCCTTTTATCCAACTTCAGTTTTTCAGATTCCAAGGTTTGGACATTTTTAGTTTTTTTTTGTATTCTGCTTCCAGTGATGCTCGGGTAAGGCTCAGGGTGGCCTTCAGCTCATCATGCTGCTCGGCGGGGACCCACTGGGTACTCAGTCGCTCCTGTAGCACTTGGCTGCTTTACTTTACCCAGCTCTGTTTTTAACGTGCAGACCTCTCGCTGAAAAACTTCTTGCTTGCCGATGAGGCGTTGAATGTCTTGTTGGGACGCCTCATAGAACCGTTTCCAGTCAACACTCCTTTGGTCTGACTCACTTGCATTTCTGCTTATGGCGGTATCGGTAGCCTTTGTCATACCAAGGCTAGTAGTCACTCCTGTGACGATTGCGCCAAGCGCTCTGTGTTCTAGTCCACCTCTGGTCTTTTCTGATGCCACGGGGTAAACTTTCCCTGCAGCTTCTGTTGCACACGGAGGTTGTCCTTTCCGCGGGGCCACATAGGAGTCCTCATCGTCCTCTTCTGAACTGCAAGAACTGTGCTGAACCGTAGAAACCCAGCGCGAACCATGCCCCACAGAAAAGTTACATTCCATTGGTTCCGCGTTCTGAGGGCAAACTGCGGCCACATGTCCAAGTTCATGGCACCTGTAGCACTCTATATACCTTCCAAAACTGGGTCGGTGTTTTGTCTCCAGTCTACTGGGAACAACGAGACCAGTGTCCCTCCTAGGTGCTGTGGGACTTCCTACTCCTTTACGCAAGTCAATGAGTCCTTAGGGATTCCTATTCGGTTGAACAGTCTTATCGGACCTCCTGGAGCGCAGGAAGCGAGAACCGGAGCACTCATCTGGAGTTGAACTCTTGGACATCTCTTCGGTAGTCAAGTAACATTCGACTAAAGTGACCAACTTTGTTTAGCACGGAAGACACCCTGCTGCCCCACACTAGTATCAAACCTCCCCCCCTCCAAATAAATAATCATTACCTTAGCGGGTAGCTGCTAAGGTAATGAAGCTACTTACATTTTATTTTTATTCATAGTGTGCGTGAGCAGGGGGTCTCCTGAGCTGAACAAAGTTGATTTCAGGTCCAGGGTCCCCTACTTCCTGAGTTACAGGCCCCGTTATGGGGTGCCGGTATCCCCGCCATGTTAAAATTGTGGGTCACGTGACCGTGGGACTAGAGGGATACGGGCACCCCATAACGGGGCCTGTATCTCAGGAAGTAGGGGGTCCCCGAGGCTGAAATAAACTTTGCTCATTTCAGGAGACCCCCTGCTCACGCACACAATAAATAAAAATAAAAAATGTAAGCAGCTTCATTACCTTAGCGGCCATGGAATGCCCGCTAAGGCAATGAAGGGGTTAAGGCACAGGTGCCAACACTGTGTGTAAAAAAACTAAAACATGGCCTACACAGTACAGTACATTTAAATAAATCACCCCCCCCCCCCCCCCGTGCACCACCAAACACATACATTACATTAATGGGCCAAATAACTATTACCAGATATGGATAATATATTATTTGGCCCATTATTAAACACATTAACTAGCATAATAAAATAAATACAGTTCTACTTACCACTGCAATATAGTATGAATCCCCTCCACCAGCAAAGCCCATCTGTCCTCCGTAGCCAAAAATACATAGCAAATACAGTACATTCTGACACATACAGTACAGTAACATCTCCAAATAAAAACAGCACAATGCAAATAAAAATAAATCTCATGTCCCAAGAACACAGCACCTACAGTACAGTACAGTTGGCAAATCAATATCTAACAAATGGCTATCCAAAAATTTAATTTTACAATGTGTACAGTACATGATGCAAATAATCTGTGCATCATGTACTGTACACTACAGTATGCCAAGCAATGCTCTAAATAAAATAAAATACCATCAAATGGGACTGCACATGAGTCCCCGTCACGTGCTTGGAGTGGGAGATATTCCCAGCACTAGCCCCACGCACGAACTTTGCCAATAACTCAGCCAACTCCCTGGTCTAGCCAAAGCACGGGTTTTACGGAGCAAGTATGACACTACGCACGGCAGGTCATGTTTCTAGTGGTTGCCGACCATGACCTATGTGAAGAAGGGGCTCCAGAAGCTTTGTATGTACCAGACGCTCCAGCTACTAGCTGCCCAGTGATATACCAAGCTCTGGCCACCCTACCCTTGACCTGTACTTCCGGACCCGTCGCTGGTGAACCCTACCAGGATGAGCTCTCAAGTACCTCTTACACCCCGTGGAGGAGCAGTACTTCGGTAGTAAGTTCACCCATACCCCGTGTGACATTTACTTCCAGTGCCTCGCTAGAGATACACCACAGAACCGAAACTCCACCATCACCATCTACTCCCACCCGAGGAAGGACTATCACAGTCACCTATCAATGGGTGGCTCTTAAGTGGGTGTAACTCTACTCCAACTAGTTGACGCTCTAACACTGTTCTCTCAGGCTCAGAATTACCGAAAGCTCAAGGCCTTCTCCGGGATAGTGCCAATGCCCTTAGGAGAAGAAGAGTTTGAGACTTGGAGGGAACACGCTCTCCAAGTGCTAGACGAGTGGTCTTGTTCTGAAGCCATTGAGCGACAGAGGTTGGTGGAGTGTCTCCGACCCCCGGCTGCCCAATTGATACGAACGCATCGGGACACAGAAGGAGAAATCTCTGCTCGCGATTTGGTGGAACTGCTGACCCAGTCCTACACGAGTGAAGACGACGAGGATGAGCTCATGGCTCAGTTATTATTATTTATTTATAAAATATTTTACCAGGAAGTAATACATTGAGAGTTACCGCTCGTTTTCAGGTATGTCCTGGGTTACATAAATGAACAGGGTATACATTATATACAAGACATTGCATGCACAGTTAAAGATAATAAATATTATGGGCGTATGAAACAGTTACAGACCAGATTAAAATGTGTGACAGCCTTAGATTTGAAAGAACTTAAACTGGTGGTGGATGTGAGAGTCTCTAGTAGGTTGTTCCAGTTTTGGGGTGCACGGTAAGAGAAGGAGGAACGTCCGGATACTTAGTTGAGCCTTGGGACAATGAACAGTCCTTTGGAGTCTGATCTCAGATGATAGGTGCTGCATGTGGTAGGGGTGAGGAGCTTGTTCAGGTAGCTGGGTAGCTTGCCCATAAAGAATTTGAAGGCAAGACAGGAAAGGTGAACTTTGCGCCTAGACTCGAGTGATGACCAATCTAGTTCTTTGAGGATTTCGCAGTGATGTGTGTTATAGTTGCATTGGAGAACAAAACGACAAATTGAATTGTAGAAGGTGTCAAGTTTGCTAAGGTGGGTTTGAGGTGCCGAGCCATATACTATGTCTCCATAGTCAATAATTGGCATTAACATCTGCTGTGCGATACGCTTTCTGACCAGGAGACTTAGGGAGGATTTGTTCCTGTAAAGTACCCCTAGTTTGGCATAGGTCTTGGTTGTCAAGTTATCAATGTGCATTCCGAATGTTAAGTGGGAGTCCAACCACATGCCCAGGTATTTAAAACTAGTAACAGGAGTTAGCGTGGTGTTAGTTTTGGTTCTAATCTGGAGCTCAGTCGCTGGAAGCTTTAAAAATTTAGTCTTGGTCCCAAATACCATTGTTACAGTCTTGTCAGTGTTTAAAAACAGTTTGTTTTGGGAAATCCAGTTTTCGAGTCAAAAAGTCAGACTGAAGTACGTGTTCAAGGTCGGAGAGGCTATGACTGTGTGCATATAAGATTGTGTCATCTGCATACATGTGTATTGAAGCTTCCTTACAAGCTGTCGGAAGATCATTGATGAACACTGAGAAGAGTAGGGGCCCCAGAACAGAGCCTTGCGGGGCGCCACAGGTGATATCCAGGGGGTTGGAGTTAGAGTCTGAGATGGACACATGTTGGGATCTACCTGATAGGTAGGACTGAAACCAGTTTAAAGCATGCTTCCCTATTCCAGAGCTCTGGAGTTTGTTAAGCAGGATAGCATGATCAACAGTATCAAAAGCCTTTGCAAAATCTAGGAATATTGCACCAGTGAGTTGACCACATTCCATTCCACACTGGATTTCATTGCAAACTTTTAGCAGGGTAGTTACGGTAGAGTGTTTGGGGCAAAAGCCAGATTGGAATTGGCAAGGGAAATTTGTCTTGGTATAGTAATCGCTTAGTTGGGAGTGGACACATTTTTCCATGACTTTGTATAGGATTGGGAGAAGGGAGATTGGTCTGTAGTTTGAGACAGTGTTTTTGTCCCCACTTTTGAAGATTGGGACAACTCTAGCAGTTTTCCAGGTCTTAGGGATATGGCCTGCAGACAGGATAGAGTTGACTATGGAAGCAATTGGTTTGGCAATTGCTGGGGCACCAAGTCTTAGGAACCTAGATTGTTGTAAGTCAGGTCCACATTGGCTGCTTAGTTGTAATTTGAGGAGCGCTTGTGTAATCTCCTCTTCAGATACTGGGCCAAATTGAAAAT
>WSYH01013361.1:0-17171 GCA_036426205.1 Ascaphus truei
GTTGATCTTTAGTTTCAGACCTGATGAGATTGTCTGAACTACTAGAATAGGGTGAATTTACAAAAAAATGTACGTTTCAGCTCTTTTTGTGCTCCCGCTCAATGTGTCTGAACTGCAGCGCTACCGTTCGGGAAGGAGCACTTCACGAACGAGTTTGGCATGCTATCAAAGCATTCTGAATAGCTACCTATGCCAAATCATTCAGAAGTGCTCAAAATGCTCGATGACTAAGTTATTGAAGTTTATGAAATAGGCCCCTATGAGCGTAAGGTCACTTTGCATACTCTGGCGGCAACCAGATGCGCCATATCTGCTTCCTTCAACTGCCCTATGCCAAATTTTGCCAAAATAATCATCCGAGTTTGACTAACACTTTGCTACGAAAAAATTACATCATATTTAACAGACTATGCACAAATTCAGAACTATTTGGGGACCTTGGCTAGACAGAATGACAGAACAAGGGTTTGTAGGAGAGAATCTGGAACTCCAGACTATGCTTGTTTGTGGAAGGCAATCCAGAGACGGTGACCGGTGTCTGTGTGTTGTGATGAATGTGGCAGCTCCGATGATGACTTGTGATGTCAATATGGAAGAGGCAATCAAAAAAATGTTGTATTGAATAATAATATTGAAAAATAAACAAATACTAAACAAACAAAAAAAAAGACACTAGAAGACTATATATGTCACAGATTTTGTATTTATAACCATTCAACTGGCTTGCCATGTCCCTAACCACCCCTCCCTCCTACCCCTCCTTTTACCTCCCTTCCCTCTTTTTTCTGTATCCCTCAATAACCCCTCATAGCTTCCCCCCACCCTCTGGTTGGGGGGATAGAGACAACTTAGTGATTTTTTTTAAAGTCTTTTTTTGTACAGTACTTTACATGTGGTAGCAAATGGGCACATTTGAAAATTCTAGTAGAGTTTACTTTCCTTTCTCAGCTGATTCAACATTTATAGCAAGCCATCTTATGCAATATAAAATACAGTATTCAAGAAAAACTTTGCTATTTATTGTTTTATTCGAACACATACAGATACAGGGAGCTGGAAATCATGATGGTGAATAGAATAATAAGATGATGTTAGGTGCAGAACGTGAAGAAAATAATTTGCTTTAGGAGTGTCATCTGGTTAGCAATTGCATTCTGTCAAGGTGCTGCCTTAAAGAGAGTAGAGAATAATTTTAATCATTTGGGGAAAATGTATATTGATGTACAGTATTGCTCTGTTTTTTGAAGCAGAGTTTCAGACTTCTGCCACTTTAGATATGGTGGCTTTTTTTGAGGAAAAAAAAAGGGGAAAAGAAAAGCACATTGAAAAGCAAAATATGATACATCTCATATGTGATGTCTTTTATACTGTACATTGACCCAATAACATTGTCCCAGAAAATACCATTTAGAGACAAAATAAAGATACACGATGCAATGTTGAACAATTTAGTATAACTCATTGCTACTCATCTTGTTGAGTAATATTAGCAAATGAAATTAATAAATACAAGATATTTTAGTGTCATGAAAAAGTAATAACTTTTATTAATAATTTAGTCAATATAATATATATATTGTCCATCACAACCATGTGACCTGGAATAACAAGTAATGCATTTCTGAGATTAACAAATGCAATCAATAGTTTTGAGGTACACTACTATTCTGCCTCCCCTTTTTGACATCTGGGCCAAGAGGATGCATTTTGAACTGTGTAGGTAGAAACTAAACAACAATAAAAATAGCGTATACAGTATACATGTTTGTGAACATTTAAAATATCTAATTTACAGTACTTTTATCTTGTAAGCTCCACTGTATATAACACATAAATGTGAACAATTGTGCTTCTTTAGGCAGGAATATAATTTGTTAAACCACTATCTGTGCTGTGATAAGCCTTACCACACAGCTAGCCAGGGATGGCAGTGTGACAGCTCTCTTCCCCCTCTTCTCCCTCCTCCTCCTCTTCCCCCAAAGCTATTAACCGCATTAATGCAAACGAACACACCAAATAATGCATTAAATAACATGCGTGTTATTTCATTAATCATAGTTTTCAATAGCACTATTATTAAATACGTACAGTACTGCAAAATGCTACTGTAAGTTTCCAATGCTTAGTGATGAAGTCCTCCTTGAACTCCCAGTTTGTCCTAATGTAAAGATTTAAAAAAATGTGTTAAACAGAATTAAAACCCTTCACGATATAATTTTATACTCTTAAAGTAAATAATAAAATTATATTTACCACAACTTTGTTCAAAGTCTGTCGAACTGTTTCCTACCATAAAGGTTTGGAAAAATCATAACAAGAAAAGAAAGAAAACACGACACCCAATATTTTAGATTTTCATATCAAATGTTAAAAGGAATCAAGCTCGAGTATTGCTCCATTTAATCATTTCATGACAACCGTGGAGAAAATAAAATGACTACAGAAGTAGCTCTAGCAATTTATAGAAGAATGTGTAGTCATAGTTTGTTTCAGCAACTTCTACTTATCCCTCAGCTTGAGATATAGTTAAGTACTGTATGTGTTTCCCGCTTCTTCAACCTTGTGATATTGTGAGTGAAATTTACTAAGGGACTCATTCAATATAGTCCGAATTAGCATCCAGCCCGTTATGATCATTAACTCCGTTGAAATCAATGGAAGTTTTTCCTGATAACATCCCAAACTGCTGCTTTTGACCATATTGGATATCCCCTAAGCAGCAATCAAGAATACTATCCTCTGATGCCACAATACAACTAGCAGTAACCTCTGTACTTACTAAGGGGATTATTGTAGTAGCTCTGAAATTGTCATTGCCAAAAAATGTGAGTTATTTAGATGCGATTTAGCCTTTTGCACAAGTTTTATCATTCAACCCGGATTTGCACAGCCAGAATGAAAAAGCTTTTAAAAAAGCTTTTTGTATGGTTTGGACATGTGATGTAATCTTACAGATTAGCAAAACATACAAATTTGCAAGAAACGTGCATTTTAGAAGCGGTTTGTCATAATTTGGAGCTACTAGATTCGGCACATAAGTTCTGGAAGGACTCTTGTGGTTGCCAGTAGATACAGTCCAGCTCCACAAGATGGGTTTCAGAAGACAGGTTATGGAGAAGACACGGTACAAATATATATATATATATATATATATATGATTAGCTAACTTTAATGATGGCCAGAGTCGAGAAATGTTCGCCAACAGGACTGCTCTTGTTCCGCGTGTGATGCTGTGGCGATGCAGGTTCATTCTCTTATTTAGCCCCTGTCCTGTCCACCTATGTAGTAGCAGCCCCCTGGGCATTCATGCACTGATGAGGTACACACACATTGCTGGGGAACAGTGAACCCTCTCTGATTTTGTATTCCCGATTCTTGTGTGGTATTTGTATTGTATCCGCTGTGTAGACAACTGTTTTCAAGTTATCCTTGCTTCATTCATTGTCAATCGCCGGAAGAAGAAGTCAGGGTATCTCGAAAGCTCGCACAAATAAAAGCTTTCGTTAGCCACAGAACGGTATCATCTATTTTTTTTTGATTATATATATATTCTATATTTATATATATATATATATATAGTATTGTCTTATGCTGCTACAAGGTTTAAAGTGGCACTTTCATCAGGACTTCTGGGGTCTGTCGTGTGCATGTCCATGATGTCACGGCTGATCGGGTGCCCGTGCAGTGCTAACATTAACATCTGTGGGCATATCATTGCACATGGTGAGCTGGTTTACTGCCTGATCATCTGCCTTCCTCACTGGCACACAAGCTGCAAGCTATGACGTCACAAACTGTTTCTCATACTCAGAGACTCTACTCTAGGATTGACTGCCGCGCTCGTCACCATGTTCAGAAGTCCTCCCAAACATGGAATAGGAGCACCTGATTGCTATACCTCTCGCCTCCTGCTTTAGCAGGAACATTTTAAAACTGCTCAGTGTTCTGTGATCTGTTACAGGGAACACTGCAGACAGCCTTAAGAGAGCCACAGACATTCACTGCAGAGCTAAGGATTCATATTTATTACTGCTTTATTTACCTTGTGTTTCTCATCTAGTTGATACACAGTGACCTTAGGTGCTGCCTGCATAGTGATTCATCATTAATTGCTGCTGTCGCGTCCTATCAGTCTGCCCGATACTACTGCATTTTGGATACAGTTTGTCTCGTGTTTTAGGTTATCACCCTTAGGTGATAGGGTGACTGTACAGACCAGGTTTAGTCAGGTTTACTTACCTAACTTCGTGGAGAGTTATATAGGTAGGAGGAGTATTCATTAGGGAAGTACCATATACTGTTTAGTCTTGGGAATGGGCTTAGAAGGGGTTCTGTAGGCTCCGAATGTTAACTTGCCCGCCCTATATCACTTCACTGTGTACTGTGCTTTTTTTTTTTTTTTTTTTTTACGTTTCCCTTTGTTTTCCCTCCTTCCCCTCCTCGCCTTTCATTGTTTGCTTGTTCCCTGATATGCCTCTCTCCTTGCCGCCTGTGCTGGGATTGA
Source organism: Ascaphus truei (assembly GCA_036426205.1). NCBI lineage: Eukaryota > Metazoa > Chordata > Amphibia > Anura > Ascaphidae > Ascaphus > Ascaphus truei. Next base: position 4,505 of record WSYH01013361.1, read on the forward strand.
TTTTGTAGCTGCTTTATTCACAAATATATCATTAGATTCTATTTTTGACAAGTTTGTCTGCTTTTCCTCATTTGTGTGCTGGGGGCTTTGTAATATATGTTGCTTCTTATTTGGAGGATTTGAGTGCTCGTTGCTCCCTCCGTGCACACTCGTTTTCATTAATTGCTATTTACCAATCTTTTTTGTAGAGGTGCTACCTACACACAACTTTTTTTTATTAAAATGTGGTTTTATAGTTTTCTGGTTTCTTTATTAAATTGCATTATAAATGGAATATCCAAGGACCTTCTAATTGTTTTTTTTTATTATTTCCGGGCTGGTGGGCATGAACAGAACACTCTCCCCCATCCAAGCTTGAAAGTAGCCGTCTTTTGGTCCTCCCCCAGTCCCTTCCCCCACAGCAACAACCCCCCCTCGTGCTGGTGGGGAGGAGAGCATGCAGAGGGGTGGCCTGGAGGAGGCGGAGCTGACCCTTGGTCATGATGCCCTCTGGCGAAGGGCTAGGAGGCCGCTGACTTGAGTGCTTAAATAATTGGTGTTGTATGTGCCTAAAACTCAGTCTTTTTTGTTATTCTAGAATGGTTTGGCCAGTTACTACAAGGTTCATGGAGTTGCTGTGGAACATTGGTAAGACTAACACATTCTCTTTTTGATGATCCCACATTGTATGAACATGTTTGTGCAGTGTATGAGAGTTTATCTATTCTTTGTAAATGTGTTCCCAGTTCGCCCTCTCAAATCAATGTAAGGATTTAGCTTAGCAAATCATTATTCATTTTCACCCATGTGCCATTATCAATGACATTATCACATGTTACGAGGGTCCATTCCCCCCCCCTCCTCTCCCGCATTTGGACCATATGACTGCTTCTCCGAATGTGGTCACATGGTCACTCGCTCCATTACTGATGACCGGAGTCCTCCTCCTTCCATTCCACTTAGTGATAGATCGCCGTTCTGAATGTGACCCCCTAGAAAAATAAGCAGGAACATTGACGTGCTACTATGTTGAAAGGCACCAATATGGTTAATCATGCGAAGCCTTTTGTGCCAGAAATTGGACCATAGAAACTTGATTTATAGAAATCCAGGTGTTACCATGGTGCAAATCAGTGCTTAAGTATAATGTTTACATAGAAGGATGTAAGTTGCATATATGTATCAATAATTTATGCACCATTGTTAACTCTGTACCCCTACGTACCGCGCTTGTGGAATATGTTGGCGCTTTACAAATAAACGATAATTAATAATAATTTATTCAGAACGTCAAAGTTTTCTATTGTCCTGACCAAATGAGAATTTCCTTTGATTAAATTACAAGCGGATAGTATAAAAGATGCAGACATAACAAAAAAATGATCTTGTTGAAACTGTTAAATTAGCGAAACCTGTACCTTAATCATTGCTCGTTGGGTTGTCGGTGTTTTTATTTTTTTGTGAGTAACACTTGCGTTTGACGCCTGGGACATAGTGAGTTTTAGCTCGCTGAGGGCGGGCTGAGCCGCACTGAGCAGATGCATAAAGCCACTTCATTGTCATCAGCGCGGCTATAGTTTCTCCCTCCGAGCGTGCTCTTGTGTGCGGAGGCTGAGAAACTTTGCCGAGACAGGCAGGTTTCAAATTTGCCACTCGGGGAAGCGATGTGAGCGGTCACGTGACCGCCCCCACATCCAATGGGAGCGAGGGACTTGCCTCGTCTACCGCTCCACTCCTGGCACACCTCTGCTCGCCTCTGCTCCGCCCCCGACCCTCTTCCGCCCCGCCCCCTGAGCGCGCTCACTGCCTCGCCTGCGGAAAGGGAAGAAGCAAACCATTTTGGAGCGGTGAGGCAGAGCAGGAGCACGGCTCAGCGCTGTTGCTCTCTATGTCCCAGGCCTAAGTAATAATTTGTCCCTTGTATTTAGGAAATCTTCTAGCAAAACTGAAAAGTGTAGGAAGAACAGTTCTTTTTTAAAACTGATCTTATGTAGAGAGATGATTTGCAGGGGGATATTTTCTTAGCAGTGGTTCGGACCGTATTGTAACACTATATAATAATGTAAAATAATTGATTTAGGTCTATATTGTTATAAATGTGTGAAGATTTATATTATATTTTACTGTATGTTAATTGAAATAAATAAAGATAATTGTACTGCATTATAATTGCTATTATATTTAATAAACTATAGCCTTTTTTTTATATTAACTTGAAAATATGTGAAACCCACAGACCTACATATGCAGTATACTGCATGTACTATACAATAGCACAACTTACTTTCAATAAACATACAGTACTCAATACACCTGAGTTCACATTTAAACCATGATTATGCTTGGTTTAAGGTGAAGTGTGATATTGTTCGGTACATTATTTTTTCATTATCGTATGTATTTCAATTTAAAATACAAGGTCAAATATCACATAAATAATCACAGATTCATGTATAAAATTTAGACCTAAAAATCAATTGGTTTATATTAATCCTACAATGGTAAGCAACACTTATAGGCAATATATATATAATATATATATATATATATATTAATATATAATATTATACATGTAGAGGTATCAGTACCGTGTGTAGCCGAGCTTCAATAATCAAAAAATAAATAGATGATACCGTTCTGTGGCTAACGAAATGCTTTATTTGTGCGAGCTTTCGAGATACACTGATTCTTTCCGGCGATGTTACAATGAATGAAGCAAGGATAACTTGAAAACAGTGTCTCTTGGAATGTTATCTGTGCTTGTCCTTCCCCCGGTGTGGACCACACCGGGGGGAAGGACAAGCACAGATAACTTCCAAGAGACACTGTTTTCAAGTTATCTTGCTTCATCATTGTAACATCGCCGGAAGAAGAGATCAGTGTATCTCGAAAGCTCGCACAAAATAAAAGCTTTTCGTTAGCCACAGAAACGGATCATCTATTGATTTTTTGATTATTAAGATGAACGATCTGAGGGTTGCCATACTCAAAGGTAATCTTAAAACCCCGAAAGAGAGACGGTTGCATGAATACAAATTTATGCAACTGTTCGGGACACTTAGCAGTGGCCTAAACAGAGATCGAAATTTTATGAGTCATTACTGACACTAGCGAACTCTCTTCCCATGAGCGCTAAAGGCCATGTCTGTACATACTGTGCTATATGTATGCACACACAGCTGTCTCTCACACATACTAATACTCCTTATTTCTCCATCCATATACACCAATAGGGACCACATAGTATCCACACACACTTTTAGTTGTGCTACAAACTCTCACATTTCCACACCCACCCACACCATTTATATCCCTCTCACTCCACACATACCTTGTGTAGAGCACTGTTTATACTGTGGGCTCTCCATTCATTTTTATTCACACTGATACACATACACACTCTTTCTTCACTTGCTTTCAGTTACCCTTTGACACCTCTAGCCATAAAACACATCCACACCGGGGGAAGGACAAGCACAGATAACATTCCAAGAGACACTGTTTTCAAGTTATCCTTGCTTCATTCATTGTAACATCGCCGGAAGAAGAGATCAGTGTATCTCGAAAGCTCGCACAAATAAAAGCATTTCGTTAGCCACAGAACGGTATCATCTATTTATTTTTTGATTATTGAAGCTCGGCTAACACGGTACTGATACCTCTACATGTATATATATATATATATATATATATATATATATATATATATATACGTATCACTATCTATCACATTAATTATCAGAATTGTCCGTTTAAGACATATATAGACTGAAATCAATTACAGTCCTCCAATGAAATGGCTAGGTAGGCTATATATTCATATCCCAACCTATCACAGACACTCCTGATGAAACCTCGCTGAGGTGAAACGCGTAGAGTGTATCCTCTGAATTACCAAATGGGAGGCTTAACACAATGCGACCTGCTTGTTCTTTAACCCACCCCCTGCCTATCATCTGGGGATTCAATCCGGAATCATGGAGATGGACAACGCGAGCCCAGCTGAATACACGAGTGTACTAGTGAGGAAGACCGCTCCAGCTCTTAGCTTCAATCCGTTGGCGTCGATCAGTATGATCAACATTTTGTTATTGATTTAACAGGGTGTGGGTGTGTTTTACCATATCTTTTATTCATAAAATATACTTTAATCAGTCTACACTATTGTTGGTTCTCTTGTTCCATTCCACGAAGGTGAATATACTGTACCAGCAGATGTTCCTGGCACAGCGCCACAAAGAAACCTCTACACACACTTTAACAGTGGGAAATTTGTGAGTATAAATTTCGTTGGTCTTTGAAGAGAAGTTATCACATTTACACAAACATATTGAACCATTGTATGTATGTTTTGTTTTTTACATGTACCTGCGCTCCCCGAAACATCTGGACATCTAAGAAACTAATGGTTTGGGAAAGCAATCTGAAATTAGAGTTTGAGCTGCAAATTTATATTTATTATTAGGGTATATTTGTTCACCTATCACTTCACAATTATTGTATTATATGCACTTTGTATAGTGAATTATGCACTTTTATATCACTGTATTCTTATTATAAGTAATATCACTGATTATATTTAAGCGCCACAAGGATAACACCTATTGTTTTTAGCATAAAAGACACAAATCAATGCAGTTTTATGGCATCAGAGGACTGTGGGCTGAAGTCTTCTGAGTGAAGAAGAATTGATGGATTTAATAAATACATTTTTTTTTTAAAGTTTTTAATTGAATAAATACAGTTTTACAAATTTTTTTAACTAAGTACTTTATTGTAGTCACAGTTTGCATTCTTTATTTTGTAGGGTTGGCAGGTTGATGAGCATTAACCCTGTGTTCTTGTAGCAAACACACCCAGTGATACTGTCAGGTAATGTACTGTAATTCGTGCATCTACAGTGATGAGGAAAAGTTTGTGAACCCCAATGATAATGACGGAAATTCCAATGTTTTTCCATGATAACCTGAATCTTAATCCAATGGGATTTATATGAACCAATTTGATTTTTGAAACAAAATTATGTATGAATTAGATGAACAATGAGTAATTACAAGTCAGGTATCTGCAAAGATAAGTGAAACCCTGGTTTTATTAGCTAAATTAAAGGGGATACTTAGAATTAGGAGTTTAAATAATTAGGAAGATTTTCAGGTGTGAGTTTGGGAGGCCCCACCCTATATAAAGATCATAAACATTGTGAGATTTGTCTTCACCACACAGGTGTGTGGAAACACACCATGCCATGACCAAAAGAAATCTCTGAGGACCTCAGCAAAGCAGTTATTGATGCACATTAGTCTAGAAAGGGTTACAAACCCCTTTCTAAGGATTTGGGGCTCCAATCCACTGTCCCACCATCTACAAATGGAGAAAGATATATCCACGGTGGAGAAAAAATGCCAGTGCACAGCCAACACAAGAGAAAAACGAGATGACCAAAAAGAAAGTGTTTATTAAATCTTAAAAAACATAGAAGTCAGTATCGAAGCTGACACTCTAACGCATTTCACACGCCAAGTGCTTTATCAAAGAGTGACGTAACAGCACAACATGTGTCTATATATAGGACCTTCCAGAAGAGCAATGAACAAGAAACCAATCAGTGTACTGAATTGATTAGTGTACTGAATTGATTAGGTGATCTAAAGTCGTATGGGAGGATATACTGTATGCAAAGACACATGCTGTCAAAGGAGAAAACTTTGCATACTCAAATACCAAACATTGTATATATGGTATGATGTCATGTAAAGACATTTAACCAAAAAGTGAGATATAATCAAAGATAATAATATTAAAAAACAACAATATGAAAATCAGTATGAAAAAAACAATATACTGTACATAAACAAAATGAACTAAAAAAACTATATCCCTAAAACATTCATTAGATAATAAATAAGCAAAGTTGACTGAAAACGTAACGGTACTGTATCAAATTATATAATTAAATGATTATAATCTGTGGACCATGTTGAGAAACGATAAAACAAATATCTGAAAAATAATACCTATACTCAATCTTTAACCATTACTTTGGAGAAATGCATGGTATTAATACGCCATATGATGAACTAACACCTTCACAGAAAATGGAGATAAAAAGAGAAAAAGATATATGAACTTGAATCGTATTATTAAAGAATCTTAGTACTAGGATTGTGATACAAAAGGTATATAGAAGAACAAATGCATCTCAATCCCTAATGGGTCAAGAAATGTTTTAGTTCCCATTCTACATTCATCACTTTAGGATAAAGTGTATCTAATGAGAATATATTTCCGTTTGATTGAGAACATTTAGTCTATTACCTCCCCTGACATGTAGGGGTACATGTTCCAATACTGTAAATGAAACATTTGTTAAACCACCTTTGGGACAATTGGAAACATGTCTGGACACCGGATGAGACAAATCCTTTTTCTTTTTCAGGCGTACATGTTCAGCTATTCTACCTTTCAATGGTCTAATCGTACAACCAACATATCGTTTGCCACAGCCACACAAAAGTGTATACATAACATGACTGGTGTGACAATTGATAAAGTTATGTATTTTGATGTTGCTTTTGGGTCTCAAAGTTTTCACTCTCTTCATGTGTGTAGCATACTGACAAAGGTTACAATAACCACAACAGTAAAAACCATTTGAAATATCACGTACACTGGCGACACACTTTATTCGAGCTCGGCTAGTCCCACGAATTCGGGTATACCCGGGTGTATTGAGGTTTGTGACTGTTTTCTGCCCGAGTGCATTGGGTTATTTTCAGGCAGGGATTGAAGCATTTTATTCCCGCTGGCTGCAATACTGCACAGTATATATATATATACTGCATTACAATTCATGAATTTATGCCATCTGGTAGACACGCGAAGCATTGCAGCCTATTAAATCCTAATCATTATCATTTAACAGATCAGCCGCCCATCAGCCAGGCATGAACCCAGGCTGGGAAGGCAAACGCAACGGGGCTTGTCAGAGGTGAGGAGCGGCGCATTCCAGGTATCTGCCAGGTACATACTGGGTATTTGCTCGAATAAAGTGTGTCGGTGCAGTATATATTTCGTCTCAGATGTAGACTGAAATAAACTAGGGGATAATGAGGAAACTAATGTGCATGCTTTCTTAAATTCTATTTTCTGACCCCCTTGTAAAATACGTTTAAGAACCAAATCTTGTTTTAATGTATCCCAATTGTACGAATTTGATTCACTTGTGTAACGCTTGTGCTCACCACGAACAAGGCAGGACCCTGGTACTGAGGTGGGAAAGTATAGAACTGCATACCCACAGCAGCGGGGCACGCATGGAAAGCGGATTGTCAATGTAGCCGGGTCTGGGTTGGAGAGAGTGGGTTAGTCCAGATACTTGCCAAAGTTAGGGGTGAATGCAGCAGAGTAGTCGATGTCCGTTGTGCCGTGGTCAGGGGTTGGAGCCGGGGGGGTAGTAGAGTGTCCAATAGCCGTGGTCAAGGATGGAGAAATGCGGGTAGTCAGAGGCAAGCCGGGGTCATAATCCAGAGAGGGTCCAAAGTCAAGACGGGTCGGTACACGAGAGATCAACTGGAAGCAAGAGAAGTTAGGCACAAGGCAAGGCAAAGCACAGCAGGAACGCAGGAACACAAGGCTACAAGGGTTTATGCTCAGCAAAGAATGACTGAGCATGCATTGTTTAAGTAGCAAGGCTGGAGCAATCAGTGTGAGAGGCGGAGCGGAGGTGCAGCCCCTGCGGGAGCAGGGATTGGACAGAGGATGCAGGAGACAGGTGAGCAGTGTTAGCAGTGATGGGAATGCTGGCACCCAGCTGGGGAGCGGTGCACGAACGTCACGTGAGCACGCCGAGTGACCCGAGCGGAGGCGGGGCCAAGCTCCATGATGTTTGCAGAAAGCCTCCGTGTGCGCGTGCGCTCTGTAAGCGGCGCGGAGGCATGTGGAGCAATAGGTAAGGAGGGAACACATCGCAGGGGACATGTTCCCCGATTCCTTACAGCTTGTTTATTAAAATTTGTGATGAATAAAGGATATTCACAAAATAGTTTTGACCTTTTTGCCTTATTTTTGAAGCAAACTAGTTCACTTCTGTCTGTAAATTGGACTTGTTCAAAAGCTCTTGACACATCATCCTGTTGATAATCTCTTTGTCTGAATCTCTCACTCAATTGTTCAGAGTGTTCGAAGGAAGGAGAGATCCTCAGAACATAATCTCCTGTAACGGAGAGACTGTCCTTTCGGAATTCCGCGTACCACTGATCACGGATGGCTACTTTTTGCGCTAAGGAACAAATTCCTTGAGTGCGGCTTTCTGTAGATACTGTATCTGTTTGTATGTTGTTATACATATCTATATAGAATGTCACATCCAAATAATTAATGTGATTTACATTAGTGTCATAAGTGAAGTGTAAATGAACCTCGTTGACATTCAATGTTTGAATAAAAGTGTTCAATGTAACAGTGTTACCATCCCAAATGAAAATCAAATCCTCAATAAAACGTTTGTAAAAAATAATATGTTGACGATAAATATTAGTGCTACCATAAATGTGAATGCAAAACGCCATAAAAAGGTTTGCGTATGAGGGGGCAAATGATGTCCCCATTGCAGTCCCCCTTTTCTGTAAACAAAATTGTGAATCAAAAAGAAAATAATTGTGAAAATAATATGGAGTCAATTAGAAAAGTGCATTGTGAGGTGGACAGTTGTGAATATTGTAAAAAGTGTTGTATGGCTCTAAGACCGTGATTGTGCTCTATATTAGTGTATAAGGATGTGATATCAATAGTAACCCAAAGGTAGCTTTGTTCCCAACTTATATTTTCCATTGCAATCAAGAGATCAGTGGTATCGCGGATAAATGAGGGCAATCCACTAACCAGGGGTTGGAGGTATCCATCAACATACCGTGACAGACCATCTCCCAAAGATCCAATGCTCAACATAATGAGCCAGCTGTCGAGCGACTTGTGGATCTTTGGGAGATGGTGGAACAATGGTACGACTGGATGTACACAATATATACCAAAGAGAAAGAACTCAGTTAGTGTAGCTCTCGTGTATCTGATTGTGTGTGTTTTAATGATTAAAAATTATCTTTATTTAATTAATAGTAAGAATAAGTGGTGTGTAAAGACACCTAAACAAATATTGTGTTCAGAAGGTCTGTGTAGCTCCTTAATGTATGGCAATTAGTATACCGACTTTGGTAAAATTATAGTCGATTTCATGGAAACCTCTATAGTACTAGTGAGGTATAAGTAGAACTATTTAATTAGTAACACTTAATTATGTGTTGGCAGTCAAGACAATACTTTTATGATGTCTTTGAATGATAGCCTGTTTATAAATAGCTTAGCTAATATGCCACTGGACGCACAATTGTCCTTCTGAACTTGCAATTGATTTAAAAGAGACTCATAGAGACTGTTACTATTAGAGTTCCCAATAAGTAACACACGAATATATCCAGACCCTGGGTATCGGTCTTGATTTTCATGGTATAAAATTGGGTAAATCAGATCAATGTACTTGTACCCTTAAGTGAAAGAAAGGCTGCTTGTAAGTGTTAGCTAGTAAATTAGGTCAGAGGATATTCAAAATTCTATAAATGTTTTATAGAACAAAGTATTTTCTGATTAACAGATAGATTTATAGAGTAGTGGCTCTCATGTGGGATTAGCATATATATATTTATCCCCCAGAAGAGAGGGCGACATTTATTTTTCCCTTCCCTCCCCCCATTCACCCCTCTTTTCCCATGGTATATATGGATGTACACAATATGAGAACTGATATTCCTTGGGATGTAACAAAAGTAACACCTTACCCAACTCTAAAAGATTCTCCAACTCCAGTTGGAAAAACCTGGTGGGATCTTGTTTGAGTTTGGCATAAAAAACCTCATACCCCAATTGTCTCAATGCTTCCACTTTATATTTGGAAGTTGACTGCACGATAATAGCACCCCCCTTATCGGCATTTTTTATTATAATTGATTTGCTTTCTTGTAGCTGTTTGAGATCAAGTCTTTCTTGAGATGTTAAATTATCAGATGACGGATATGTAAAAGAATAACCCTCTGCTAAAATGCGTATGTCTCTTTCAACTAGTTTCTCAAAAGTTGAGATAAAGGGTCCCTTTGAAACACTAGGTATAAACAGGGATCTGTTCCTCAATCCTGGATCCTTATGACCAAAAAAGGGTGGGTCTATATCGTGCATGTCAGTTGAGCTCGTGAATCTCAAGTGTCGAGTTAGGTGGGGGCCAGGAGCAGTGGTTCAGCGTGGCTTCAGGCAATCTATACTCATCCCGACACAGAGATGAATAATACTACCATGGTTACCTTATCTATGTGGACAGGCTGCAGCCATTACCTTGCCAAACACTGCTGAATACACAAGAGACTATCATAGCCTAAATTGGCTTTATTCTGACTTCACTGGGTTTTAAGCTCCTTGAGCACTGGATTCGGGGATTTCATTCCCTTTAATCTACTACAAATGGAGAAAGATCACAGTCACTCTACCCAGGAGCGGTCGTCTCTCCAAGAACAAACCGAAAAATCTTCCAGGTACAGTAGTAATAATGAACCCCAAAGTAACATACAAACATCTGCCTTGGCTAATGTGAGTGTTCATGACTCGACTATCAGAAAAGACTGAACAAGAATGGTGTTCATGGAAGTATAGCCAGGATGAAACCACTGCTCTCTAAAAAGAAAATTGCTGCCCGTCTGAAGTTCACCAAAGGGCACATAGATGATCCACAAGACTTCTGGACAGACGAGACAATGAGAAATGTTATGTTTGGCGAAAACCAAATACTTCGTTCGAACAGAAGATCCTCATCCCAGCCGTCAAGCATGGTGGTGGGAGTTTGATGATTTCGGGCTGGTTTGCTGCCTCAGGACTTGGATGGCTTTCCATCATTGACACAACTATGAATTTTGTATTGTACAGTATCAGAAGATTCTAGAAGAGAATGTCAGGCCATCCGTCTGTGAGCTGAAGCTGAACCGAAAGTGGGTCATGCAGCAAGACTATGATCTTAAACATACCGGGTCAGGCAGATCTACAAAAGAATAGCTGCAGAAGAGGAAATGTTGTGTTTTAGAATGGCCTAGTCAAAGTCTGGCCTAAACCCCATTGAAATGTTGTGACAAGACCTGAAGCTACTGTAGCTGTTCATGTAAAGAAGCCCTCAAATGTCACTGAGTTTAAGCAGTTGTGTAAGGAGGAATGGGCCAAAATTCCTCAAAACCGATGTGAGAGACTGACCAGCAGTTACAGGAAATGCTTAGTTAAATTCATTGCTGCTCAAGGGGGTGCCACCAGGCACTGAATCTGAAGGCTCCCATACTTTTTCACACATGGATATTGAATGGTGAATAATTTCTGGATAAATAAATGTTTCAAAAAATATCATGTTTTGTATAATGTTTTGATCAGGTTATCTTTATCTATTATTAGGATATAGATTAAGATCTACTACATTTTAGGTTTGAAATATGTGAAAATCATAAGAGATTCACAAACTTTTTCTCGCCATTGTATATGTTTGTCTTCCCTAAATAACATTCTCACAATTATTTAACATTTTAAATGTACTGTAAAAGAGACAGCAAGAAGAAGATGTTCAAAGAAGATTGTATTATTTTGAAAAGTCATATTTTAGGCATTGTTTAATTCTTGTTTTTGTTCTTGTTTTGCAGGTTTGGCAGGCCGATGAGCATCAACACCGTGTTCATGCAGGAAACACATCCAGTGATCCTGCCAGGTAATTCATGCATCAATTCTTTTGTAAATACCCATACTGCTTATGTGTTCCACACAGTTCTAACATACTATTCTGTACCAATTAAAAAGGTGAAATTATTTGGTCGATTTGCATTCTTAGCTTGCAGGGGCTGTGTGTGTTTATTAATTTCAGTTGGTAAGGTAACTGGAGGTTAGTGACCCCTCCTTTAGGGTGACCATTCGTACCGGTTTTACCGGTACAGTCCCGTTTTTTTGAGGCCTGTACCGATTTAAGTCTGTCCCGGTTTTTGTCCCGGTTTTTGTCCCTGGTCCTGGTATTGCGGTGCAGCGGCGGTGAGGAGAATGCGGCGGCCGGTAAGTATTTTGTGTGTGTGAATGCTGCCGGGGGGCCTGAATGATGGAGAATGCCGGGGGCGGGACTTAGAATGCCGGCCGGCCCGTAGGGGATTGGATGAATGATGATGCCGGGGGCGGGACTTAGAATGCCGGACGGCCCGCAGGGGATTGGTCACACCGTCGCAGGCATGTCAGAGGAAGCCGGGGGTGGGGCTTCCGCTTTGTGAAGCGCACACGTGACTGACTAACTTCCCGCTCCCGGCTTCACTGTGTGCGGTGAGTGTCCCCCTTCTGTCCCGGGTCCCAGCCAGGGGGGGGTGCGCAATAGGTGGTAGCGGGGGTGCGCCTGCCCTTGCCCCCCGGCGCGCTCGTCTGCCCTTGCCCCCCGGCGCGCGTGCCTGCCTTTGCCCCCCGGCGGGCGCGCCTGCCTTTGCCCCCCGGCGCGCGCCCCTGCCTTTGCCCCCCGGCGCGCACGCCTGCCTTTGCCCCCCGGCGCGCTCCCACCTTTGCCCCCCGGCGCTCATTTCCCACTGTCCACTTGGTGTGGGAGATAGGCTCGGGGGCGGGCAGTGGTGGCTGCGCGTTGTGCGGG
>WSYH01001356.1:0-126113 GCA_036426205.1 Ascaphus truei
TACTGTCAGTTCACTTGGCTTCACCCCTATCCCAGCCTATTATTAGGGTTCTCCTAACTATGAAATCCTTAGTTATGTCCTTGCAGATGTGCCATTTCAGAAAAACAGTCCTGCCATCATGGCCCCAACCCTGGTCTGCGTCGCCCCAGCTGCCTTCTGGGCCTGTAGGAAGCTAATGATACCGCGCGCTGCTACCACGCTTACCCTCGACTCTGTCCTTTTGCTTGAATACTAGCCATGTGTGCCAAGCCTGGAGGTAGGTTCTCCAAGTGCGTGGGGCTAGCGACTTCTGGATCAGGTCCATAAGTCCGCTATACCCATCTGCCCAAGGTGACGTGGGCATGTATTAGTGTAACCTTCCTAGCACCCTAGCATTCCTGAATAAGGCTCCTCAGTGTATGGGCAGTGAGTGAAACGGTCCAGCCATGCGTCCCAGGCATCCTCCTTGGTCATTTTCTCCCGTATGACGTGCGGGTATATAGAGGCGAATTTAAGATTGCGACTTGCGAGTGTGGTTACCAAATTCTAAACATATTCTTACCACGATGTTCCCCCATATGTTTTATATGTGTCGCATCTAAGGTCTATGCATTTAAGGACGTTCAGACCCTCTTCTGGGTGCTTCTCCAGCAGGCAGCTGGCTAACACAGGTAACCTCTTAGCCAGTTGTCCATGGTTTTATACTTACTAGCTCTCTCCTCACCTGTAGCCTTTGCTTTTTCCCTGGCCTAAAACCCATCAGCAAAAGGTCGTGTACGTCCATGAACTTTCCCTTTTATTATCTCACTTTGGGTGTAGATAGAAGAATCCGTCTAGCTACTTCCAGAGCAAGCGGGTAAATAGTGGCTGAACCAGCCTGGGTGGTGAAGGATTGATACTGGTCCCCCCGCGCCCCCTGCTTGGCGTCGCACCCAGAGCGGGTGTCTGGCTTCCCTCCTCGGCGTCCGTCCGATCATAGTGGTACGGGATAGAATTGATCAGCAGTACTGCCGCTCCTATCTAGATCAAAACTCACCAGTGAAGGAATGAACAAATAATTTATTAAACTACCTGTTAGGACCAGTATGTCAGGCCAGAATCTACACTCATGTTAAGCTTCCATTTTGTCTGGTCATAACTAGTTAAGATTCTGTAGTCAGCCTTTTGCTGAAATATAATTCATAAATGCACTCAGTTTCTCTGCTAAATTGCATTTCCTTTCTTCCTGGTCAGGATATTACTACGATACTTTTGTGATGTCAATTTCCTGGTGTTTTAGTAGAATATAATAGAATGGTTCTCTGCAAGAAGCAAAATAGTGTGATATAGTTGCTAAGACTCAAGGTCTCTTTAGATAACAGACAATGAATAAGCTATGTATTCAGACAATTGCTTGTAATGGGAAAAGACACGTCCCTAAAGTCACGCCACTAATATGTCCTGCCCCTAAATCACGCCTCTAATCAATGCTACGCCCAAGACACACCTAGTATACGCCTATGTTACGCCTCTAACCAATATCTTTTTTTTTCTGTATAAAAGTCATTACCCTATGAGTAATAAATTGAGACAAAGGATTTGAAACCTGGCATGCGTTACGTTTCATTTCGTTCGTCTTCCAGGCCTGATAAGGTTCATCAAAATAACAGTTGCAGGGCGTGAAAGCTTCCCGGAAGGTCTGCTGCAAAATGGTGGAGATTGAGTATCCAGTCACAAGGCTTCAGTGTACCTGGCAGAGGAAAGGTTCTTCTCGGTTCTGAAGCATAGGTGAGGTCTTCCTTCACTACCTAAAACGGATACACCAACAAACAGAAAAGAGAACCTCCTCCCATGCGTTTCAATTGAAATGGTCTTTCTCAAGGCGCGTAAACCGACTGGAGAGACGTCCTAGCGCCGGCGTAAGTGTCCTTCCCTTTACATTAAAGTGTAAGCTCTTCGGGGCAGGGACTCTTCCTTAATGTTACTTTAATGCCTAAAGCACTTATTCCCATGATCTGTTATTTATATGATCTGTTATTTATTTGATTACCACGTGTATTTAGGGTGACCATTCGTACCGGTTTTACCGGTACAGTCCCGGTTTTTTGAGGCCTGTACCGGTTTANNNNTAAGTCTGTCCCGTTGTTTATCCCTGGTCCCGGTAGTTGCGGTGTGCAGCGGCGGTGAGGAGAATGCGGCGGCCTGTTAGTATTTGTCTATGTGTGTGAGAATGCTGCCGGGGGACTGAATGAAGGGGAATGCGGGGGCGGGACTGAGAATGCCGGCCGGCCCGCAGGGGAATGGTTGCAGGCGGTCAGAGGAAGCCGGGGGCGGGACTTCCGCTTTGTGCAGAGCACACGTGCGTCACGGCTTCCTCTGTGCTCGTGAGTGTCTCCCTTCTGTCCGGGTCTCACAAGGTGGGGGGTAATAGAGGGTCTGGTAGCGGGGTGCGACTCTGCCTTAGTCCACCTTGTACCTTGCCCCCCCACGCTTACTCCCAGCATTGCCCCCCCCGGCGCTCCCACCATTGCCCCCCCTGCTCCCAGCATTGTCCCCCCGGGCGCTCCCAGCATTGTCCGCCCCGGCTACCCCAGCATTGTCCCCCCGGCGCTCCCACCATGCCCCCCCCCCGGCGCTCCCACCATTGCCCCCCCCACGGCGCTCCCACAGTTGCCCCCCCCCGGCGCTCCCACCATTGCCCTCCCGGGAGCTTCCCACCCTTGCCCCCCCGGCGCTCCACCAATTGCCCCCGGCGCTCACAGCTTTGCCCCCCCCCGCTCAACAGATTTGCACATAGCTGCAAAGCTGCCCCCCAGCGCTCACAGCTTTGCCCCCCCGGCGGACTCAACAGCTTCCCTCGTCTACTTTGCCCCCCGGCGCTCACAGCTTTGCCCCCTCCGCGCTCACAACAGCTGTTGGCCCCCCGGCGTCCAAGATTTGCCCCCGGCCACAGCTTTGCCCCCGCCATCTTTGCCCCGCGCAACAGCTGCACCCCGGTTGACTCACAGCTGCCCCCTGCGCTCACTCCCCCCATCCCTGGTGGTGGGAGAGGGCTGCGGGGCGGGCGTGGTTTGATGCGCGGTCGCGGGCGGTTGTTTTAGTGGAGTCGGTGGGTGATCGTTGTGTGTGTGTGTGTGTAGGTGTTATGTGTATAGGTGAATGTGTATCAGTGTTGTGTGGTTATCAGTGGGGGTGTGTGTATCAGTACAGTTGTGTGATCAGTTCAGTGTGTGGTTTGTGGTGCAGTATCAGTGTGTGTGTATCAGTATACAATGCGTGTGTGTGTATAAGTGGTGGGGTGTGTGTATTTGTGTTAGTGTGTATCAGTGTGTATGTGTTTGTCAGTGGTGTGTGTGGGTATCAGTTTGTGGGTGTGTCATGGTGGTGTGTTGTGTGTATCAGGGATGTGGTGTGGGGTGTATACGCTGGGTGGGTGGTGTGGTGATCATGGAGTGGGTGTGGGGGTGTATCAGTGGGGGGTGTGTGTGTGTATCAGTGGGGATGTGGGTGACTGTGGTGGGTGTAATCGGGTTTAGTGGGGGGTGTGTGTATCAGTGGGGGTGTGTGTGTGATAAGTGGGGGTTGTGTGGTGTATGAGTGGGGGGTGGTGTGTTAGTAGCGGGAGGGGGGGTGTGTTGTATCATGGGGTTGTCGCTGGGGGGTTGCGGTGTATCAACTGTGGGGGGTGGGATAAGTGGGGGGTGTGTGTTGTGTAATCAGTGGGGTGGGGGTGTGTATAGGGGGGTGTGTGGTTCAGTGGGGGGGGTGTGTGTATCAGTGGGGGGTGTGTGTGGGTATCAGTGGGGGTGGTTGTGATCAGTGTGTGTGTGTATCAGTAGCTGTGTATCAGGTGTGTGTGGTGTGTGTGTTTGTAGAGTATAGTGTGTGTGGTGTATCAGTATCAGTGGTGTGGTATCAGGGGGGGGGTGTGTTGTGTGTGTATCACGTGTGGATTGTGTTTCTCCCTCCCCTCTCTTCCCCACACCCTGTCTCCCCTCCTTCCCTGCCACCTTCTCTCCCTCCTTTGTACCCACCTTGTACCTTTGACCCAAAACCCCAGAGCTCCCAGGCAATGCCACCGGGCGCTCCCCAGATGCCCCACCCCGGGCAGCTCCCCATTGCCCCCCCCCCGTCGCTCCCACCATTGTGCCCCATCGGAACGCTCCACAGTGCCTCAACTCAGTTGTGCAGCTCACAGCTTGCCCCCCGGCGGCTCCATTCCCCACCGTCCCCTTGGTGTGGGAGATGGGCTCGGGGCGGGCAGTGTTGCTGCGAGCGTGACGGGCGTTGCCAAGGGGAGCGGGGGTGTGTGGTGTGGAGTTGGTGCATGGATGTGTATCAGTTGTAGTGTATCAGTGTGGTGTGCTATCAGTGGTGTGTGGTTTGTTATATCAGTGATGGTGTTGTGTACTCAGTGGGGTGTGTGTATCAGTGGGGGGTGTGTATCTGTTCTTGGTTGTGTGTCGTCATATCAGTGTGTTTGTGTTGTGTTCCATATCAGTGTGTGTGTGTATCAGGCGGGTCGTGTGTCAGTTGGTATCGTGGTGGTGTCTGTGTCTAGGGTCTGAGTGGCTCGAGTGCTGTTCACAACAAGCTTGTGTGTGATCCGTGGGGAGTGGGTGTGTGTGTGTGTATCAGTGGGGGGGTGTTGTGTGTATCAGGTGGGGTGTGTGTGTATCAGTGGGGGTGTGTGTGTATCAGTGGGGGTGTCTGTGTGTATCAGTGGGGGGGAGGGTGTGGGGGGGTGGTGGTGTTCATGGGGGAGTGTGGGGTATCAGTGGGGGGAATTGTGGATGTAAGTGTGGGGGGGTTGGTGTTCAGGGGTGGTTGTGTTGTGGTTGTGTATCGGGGAGTGTGTGTTCGGGGGGTGGTGTGTTACATGGGGGTGTGTTGTGTATCAGTGCGGTGTCAGTGTGTTTGGTGTGGGTATCAGTGATAATATGTGTGTGTGTATATGGTATTGTAAGTAGTGGTGTGGTGTATCATATCCGGTGTGGGGATCAGTGGGGGGGTGGGCAGCAGAGGGGGGGGGTGTGGGGGGCAGTGGGGGGGGGAGACGTAGACAAGACACAACGCCAGCGCGAGAAAATGAAAAGTGGAGAAAAAGCTCCTCGAAGAGAAAATAAAAAAAACATCCATCCTCCCACACCCCTGTATCCCTCACACGTCTCCCAAACATCCTGTATCAACCTACCCCTACATGTATCACAATCTCACCTCCATGTCTCACCAATCCCTGGTCTCACCCGCCATTCCTGTCTCCCTAACCTTCGCAAAACCTCCCTGTCTCCTCCCTTGTATCCCTCCACCCTCCCATCCCCGGTCTCCCTCCACCCTCGGTTATCTTAACTGCCGTATACTACACCGACAGTAACCACTCTGCTTTAGTCAAAGAATCTGACTCAAAATTTCATGAGGGAAGACATGGAAAGACAGGTAGGGAACCCCACCTCCCATTCCAGTATAGTACCTGAGGGAATGGGAATCAGTTGGCAAGATCCCAGGACAGAGATTGCTGCTTTTAGAAATTGTGAAGAGGGGGCGCTTCCGACATGTTTAATGGGTACAGCATATTCAATCTGGCGTTTTTTTGTTGTCGATTTATGAGGTCGTTGTACACACACCAAACATAACACACCCACACACCACCCACACTCTCTCTAATGGTAGTAAGGCGTCGCACCCAGAGCGGGTGTCTGGCTTCCCTCCTCGGCGTCCGTCCGATCATAGTGGTATGGGATAGAATTGATCAGCAGTACTGCCGCTCCTATCTAGATCAAAACTCACCAGTGAAGGAATGAACAAATAATTTATTAAACTACCTGTTAGGACCAGTATGTCAGGCCAGAATCTACACTCATGTTAAGCTTCCATTTTGTCTGGTCATAACTAGTTAAGATTCTGTAGTCAGCCTTTTGCTGAAATATAATTCATAAATGCACTCAGTTTCTCTGCTAAATTGCATTTCCTTTCTTCCTGGTCAGGATATTACTACGATACTTTTGTGATGTCAATTTCCTGGTGTTTTAGTAGAATATAATAGAATGGTTCTCTGCAAGAAGCAAAATAGTGTAATATAGTTGCTTAGACTCAAGGTCTCTTTTGATAACAGACAATGAATAAGCTATGTATTCAGACAATTGCTTGTATTGGGAAAAGACACGTCCCTAAAGTCACGCCACTAATATGTCCTGCCCCTAAATCACGCCTCTAATCAATGCTACGCCCAAGACACACCTAGTATACGCCTATGTTAAGCCTCTAACCAATATCTTTTTTTTTCTGTATAAAAGTCATTACCCTATGAGTAATAAATTGAGACAAAGGATTTGAAACCTGGCATGCGTTACGTTTCATTTCGTTCGTCTTCCAGGCCTGATAAGGTTCATCAAAAATCGAAGATAACAGTTGAAGGGCGTGAAAGCTTCCCGGGAAGTCTGCTGCAAAATGGTGGAGATTGAGTATCCAGTCACAAGGCTTCAGTGTACCTGGCAGAGAAAAGGTTCCTCTCGGTTCTGAAGCATAGGTGAGGTCTTCCTTCACTACCTAAAACGGATACACCAACAAACAGAAAAGAGAACCTCCTCCCACGCGTTTCAATTGAAATGGTCTTTCGCAAGGCGTGTAAACCGACTGGAGAGACGTCCTAGCACTGGCGTAAGTGTCCTTCCCTTTACATTAAAGTGTAAGCTCTTCGGGGCAGGGACTCTTCCTTAATGTTACTTTAATGCCTGAAGCACTTATTCCCATGATCTGTTATTTATATGATCTGTTATTTATTTGATTACCACGTGTATTACTACTGTGAAGCGCTATGTACCTTAATGGCGCTATATAAATAAAGACATACAATACAATACAATTGCTGGCGCTTACACCGTCGTCCTTAATTATTGGGGCCTTGCTCTCCCGCGCTGCCTCCTGCTTTGTACCGCTTGGCCTAGCCTTAAGTGACCGGTTAATCACCGCTGTCTCTTTAGGAATTTATACATACCGGTTTTGTGAAATTGCGCTGCGCTCTCAGACTCTGAAACGTCGCTGTCACTATCTGAATCGCTATTACCCGTACTAGACTAGGATTTATTTCCTTACGTGGAATCTCGTTGCTCGGGTTAGTACCCTGCGCTGACCTGGCCTGAAGCGTGGTGACTGGCCTCGGCGTCTGTCCCCCTCATCGCCATGCGTCGGTGAAGGTGAGTAGGGGTCCTGGTCCACATTCCATGCGTGCAATGACCAGTCATTGGCCGTCGCTTCCTGCGAAAACTGAGAGGACCCCATGCAGGATCCCGGGGCTGGGTCGCCTTAAATCCTCTCCCCCCACCCACGCCGGTGACAGAGCAGAACGCCCGTCTCTGCGCTGCGGTTAATCTGCCCAACACAGCGTGGCCCATGGGTGGGAGGGGCAGGGGCCCCACGGTGGCTGGGGCGGTTATACACTGGACTGCCCATGCCCCTGCCAGCTGGAGATAAGTAGGTGGGATGGTTGGGTATGGCCTGTGGCGGTATGTAGTATGTTGGAGTTTCACGGTAGTTACCCCGCTCACAGTCTGCCCTGTACTGTGAGGGGTAAGGTTGAGGTCGCCCTGAGGGGTGAACTTGAGGTCGCCCTGCAGTACCGCTAGGGGCCTCATGGTGGCGCTGCTGCAGAGGAGGGCCAAGGTAACAGCCTGCCTCTGCAGACCTGCCTGTGACCTCCTGTCTCTTTAATAAACATGGAGAGGGAAACCCCCCTCCCCCTGCTCACAGAAGCCTGGGAGCCCGCGCGGGAGAAGAGCGCCCCTCCCTCCCCTGCTGCAGCACATTGGAGGGAGGTGAGTCATGGTGCCGAGGAGCAGCACCACACGCAGGTCGGAGGGGTGAGGAGGCTGTGTGGTGGGAGCCAGCGCGTGGCCACCCCCAGCAGAGGGGTAAGCGGCCTGTTGCAGTGGGAGCCGACAGTCGCACTCCCCGGCCGGCGCACGTGGTGCCCGATAGCCCCCGCGGTCGGGAGAGATGGTAGGGGGGAACCTGGGCATCGGGCGCCCTGGTCGGCGCACGGCCGTCACCTGCAGAGTGGTGAGCGGGCTGGTGGCGCTGGGGTTGGTGGCAGCAGCACAGGAGCGACCCGCCCCCCTCCCTGCCGGGACCGCGCTTGGGCAGAGGGAGTAGGGCGCGTGTGGAGGGGCCTCGCCGAAGTGCGAACCGGGAGGGGGGACAGGGCCTGGGAGCAGGGGAAGGAGGGGGTGCGGGAATAGAGGCCGGGAGGCGCCGTGGCCCGGCGGGGGTATCAGTATTGAGGCGGAGGGACCTTGCAGGGGAAAAAGCCGGGAGGTGGCGGGGCACAGACTGGGGGGTGGGGGGCGGATAGAGGGGCATAAGGCTGGAGGGGGCCCCAGGGTGGGCGCGGGAGCGTGGTGTGCTGCAAGCAAGTGCCTGCACTTGCCCGGGGAGCTGGGAGGGCTGTGGGATGGGGAATGGGGATCCCTACCTGCACCTCAGCACTGGTTTCTGCGCGGGGCAGGGACACTTACCGGCTCCTCCGGTGCCGCAGCATCAGCGGGCTCCTCAAGCTCATGGGTGAGGCTGGCAGGACTCGGGGTCTTCATACAGCGGAGAGCTGCTGCAGTCACTGCGGCCCTCCCTCACGGTCTTGAAATGGCAGCTCAGCAACAGCAAGCGTTCCTGCAAGGTAAGGGGAAAATACCGTTAGCTCTGTCTCTCTCCCCTGGGGCCCCACTCTTTATACCCTCTCCCCCCTCCCCCTGCATGGGAGGGGACAAGCAGCCTTCCCACTCCGTGTGGGAAGGGGGAGGGGGTTTAGCCGACCCCCCCCCCCTACCAGCTCTCGCCAATCAGTACGTTGCAGCCCTTAAGGAGCCTACGACCCCATGCTGGGGCCTCTGCCTCTTCATTTCTGTAGTCCACGAGTTTATAATAATCACTGAGCTGCTGTGCTGAGAGGAAAACACACACACTGGCAGCCCAGTGAGAGACTGCAGGGGGAACTGTGGTCTGGCTGCAGAAACTGGGAAATTTGAGCATTTTATTTGCTTAACTGGGGATCTAATGCTCTTAAGATTAGTGTCAAGCTCCCACCATTCAGATACGCGAGAAAAATGATCAAAGAGAGGAATCGCAACTATACGATAACTTATCAAGTATTGTGAGAGTAAAAGTTAACCTCCTTCTAGTTGACTTATTCCCCTGCTGGATTAATATTACAGCTTTCCACATCCCTTAATGCTCGACCATATGAAAGGCTCTGAGGTATCTAATTGCCACCGATCACCTGGCTACTTACATTGTGATGCCGATACCACAAGTTTACTAATGGGCTCACTGCACATACTGTAGAACTGTAGATCTGCTTTTTTAAGCAGTACATATACCCTCTTTGACATTTGGGGCCAGTTACTGAGACTGATTTAGGCTTTTTATCTTACATTGCGGGATAGATTTGCACTACTGACAGGTGTTAAGTGGGTTGTTTCCATATTTGTTTACTAGAGGTTTTATACAGACCCTAAGGATGGGATATACTAGGACCACTCACCATTAACATCTTTATGTAATATTGCAGTTTTTGGGACAGTGTCTGACATTTATTTTAGACCAGGCATATACCTAGTTCCCACTGGTTTTGGTTTTATTATAGACCTAGACCTACTACTTTATAAACCACCTAACAATATTAATCTTGGATATATGCCACCTGTCTTTCTAATCCCATCAGTGGTATCAGGGTGGTCAACATACTCAGACTGACCACGCTGCTCCCAATTATGGCTATCTGACCAGGGAGTTTCATCATCCTTCAGTAGAGGTGTCTACGTGTACCTCAGGTACTAATATAGCATTTATATTTGCTACTTAGTACCAATACGGTATATATCCCTTATTATCGATCTACTACAATCTGGACCTTAGGGATATACTGGCATCCTTTCTTTATCATTTGTAGCTGTTGTGACACAATACAGCATTTGCATATTTGATCTTCATTATTATAGAGAATAATATACGATTATTATTAATATAGTTACAATCGTAGCATGGTCGTTGGAGGGGGGAGTTGGACTAGAAACTTCTTTCCTTCTAGTAGGCTCAACTCCTATCCGTTGGGCTCTTTTAGCCATTTTCTGCTGTTCCTATAGGTATTGGTCATACTTAATAGTAGTGCTGTATACCAGCACCACCTTGTTGCACCGGGGAGATTTTAACACCCAATGTTTTACTATACTGTACTATTAAATAGTTTTTAAAATTATTATATATAGCATATCACTTCTCATCAGTGGACGTTCTTAGTCCCGTTGCTTCATTTAGTTACACTGTTACTATTTAATTTCCTGACTGATATTGAGTGCTGTTTCTAGGGATCTTTTACTGGATCACTGGCCCTTCTGGACCAATTTATATCCAGTTAGGGTTTTGTTGTAATCACTGAGCATGCCACAAAGATAAAAACGTAATTATACATATAGGTTTCCCAGTTTTCTAAAAGGCGAGACAGGGCACAACTGCATTAGAATCGGAAGCGGAAGGCGCCACTAAAAAAAGATCTATTATGTATATTCAAAAATTGTTAAATTATTTTTCTCTGATCTCCAAATAGAAGTGTCTGAGGTAAAACATGACATATCCTCATTGGGTATGGATACTCTAAAAAGCAAACATTATGAGATGGTCATTACACAGTCTTCCCTTGAGAAGGAGGTCAAACAATCACAAATGCAAGAGACCTACCTATAAGATCTTTAGGCAGACTCTCAAAATAGGTCCTGGAGGAATGATGTAAGGATCAGAGGAATACCGGAATAAATTGATGATAAAAGTCTGATACCATATCTTATCTGGCTGGTTCTGTACCTGCCAGAAATGGAGCCCCAACATGCTCCTCTTGGACAGTGCTTATAGGGGTCTTAAGCCTTGACTTGCGATTTACCTCGGTCCACCTTATCTTCACTAGTAGAAGCAAGCAGGAGATTTGCTTTTGGGATCATGAACTGCACTTCATTAAGGACATGTCTCCTAAAATCATAGTGGGATGAAACTCATGACTGTGGGCAGTAAATTAGAGGGTTATTCGCTTTTTTGTAGGGATCAAGCAAATAGAAGAAGTGGTGGAGTATGTTTATATTTTAACTGGATTTAAAACCTATTATTAGGTAAGATGTTTAGGAAGGGCATGATGAAAATGTAGCGACCTGTGGATAGAAATTAGCAGTGGAGGTAAAAGTACAAAGAAAATGTTTGTAGGGATATGCTATAACTCACCAAACATGTGAGATTCACAAAGTTAAAATACTTTTGCAAAAGGAAAAGGCATGAAAACTAGATCATGTTTGCATAATAGCTGATATTGATTATTCATGCATAGGGGCCTATTCAGGTAGCTTCAATGTTATCACTGCACCATCAAGCGTGTTTACATGTTACAGTACTACCTCACAGTATGACATTTTTGAAAAAATGATATATCACATGTTACGTACTGTTTATTAAAAAAAAAAAAAAAAAGCCATACCGGTAGTTGCATTATGGGCTAAATTCCAGTAACGTTTGATTTCCCGCAATCAGACCGGAAGAGCTTTGCAAAAAGTGCAGAGACAAACTCCATTTTCCTGCACAGCTCTTACAGGCGATCAGAACAAGAGAAAAACAAGGAGCAAACAGCGCACTGCCAGGGAGTCAGGTGGTGAAAAAAGTAGATCCTATTTATTTCAGTACATCACCGATAAAAACATCACCACTCAATATATCCACTTATTGGAAAATAGGATATTAACTCACACCCAATGCAAGGTATATATATTGCAGCAGTCTAAAAATAATAATACAATTATTAAAGAATACAAATAAAAAATAGTGATAGTGCTTAAAATGTTAATGATAAAAACAAACTAAAAAACATGAGAATCTATCCCCAAACAATATATGTAATGTCCACATAAATGTCCATGACAACAATATATAAAATTCAAATATTGTGACTTGTTCACAGCCTCTCAAGGGATGAACCACATCCGGAATAGATCTAGCAAAAATAAAGAAAGAAGAGAGGCGTGTGCCACATAGCGTAATGCTATAGGAAATTTATTCTCAACAATAATGTTTATAAAAAGCACACTCACAAGTGTAGCTAGTAAAAAGGCATGTCGAGTTAGTCAATCTAATAAGAGATGATACTCATCTGGAACAACTTGTGCCACAACCAGGGATCATCATGGAACTCCACAGACAGTAGTGTAGAAACAGATATCCACGATATGGAACCTCCAGAGTGCCAAAAAGATGGTGCATAAAATCAGCAACAAAGTCCTGTTAAATTATATCCCTTTCACCACAGAGTTGCAATAGGAGCCAGCTAGTGTTTCAATACACGAGTTACTCGTAGTAGGGGGATGACGTCATATGTCTCAGCATACGGGTCCCTACATGTTTCGTCACAACACGTGACTTTGTCAGGGGATGAAGTATCGAAATAGCCGTAGACCTTTTAAAGCCCTGCCTAAAGGCTCTTAAAATCAGCTGGATGCAATTACAACGAATGCGCAACTACTATAATATTATACAGTCCAATCATAAGAAAAACCTCACTAAATAAGTAAGCATACTTGAAATGAACATCAAGACTAATACATTGCAAGAATGCATAGAACAGTAAACAATAACTCATATACCTAATATAGACAACAGAAACTAAACCTAAATCCATATCAATGATAAAAATAGATGAATAAAACATATAAATAATTTATTAAATATTGCCTCCAATAATTGTTATACAACAAATACAAATAAAACATAACAAAACATAATGCTTCTCAACTGGGAGGGGGGAATGGGAGCGTAGGGGGGGAGGAATGGAGAGGGGAAATGGAAGGGGGGATGGGGGAGGATTGAGGGGGAGGGGAAGGGAAAGGAGATGGCAGATGGGAATGGACCAGGATATAGGGTAGAGGACTAGAAGGAGAAACTGAGAACACTCACAGGAAGCTGAGGGTATAGAGCTTAAAAAAATCCACATAATGAACCCAGTACATATGAAAGCAACGGGGGGTGGTCGCCAGCGGTGACGTCACCCTGCTTTTACACACATAGTGGTAAGGGATCTTTTTCTTTGATCAGTCATTGTGTCTATTTGCAGGGTGGCTCTGCCAGAGATCGCGGTGCAGGTTTCGAGTAACTCTGCGCCGTCTTGAGTGGCACTGACGGGTGGGCATGTAGCTATTTCAGAATTAGTGTTTATTGGCTGAGATGCGGCGCACACAGACCAATCGGTGGCCCGAAGGTACGTCCTGGGGGGCGGGGATGTATTGCACACTGACAGGCCCATGGTGAGGTATATAATTATGTAGCACTCCAGTGGACATGCGCGGGCAGACGGGGGGCGTGTTTACCTACCGACATTCTGTCCGAGATGGTGGCGCCTCGCGTGACATTGTGTGCATGCGCAGTGAAGGGGTGTGTCGATTTTTCCAATTGACCTCAATCATTCATGATTAAGAGAGGGGTATATAAGACACCTAGTTTGCTCCATGCCCTATACTCCTTGATAAAAGACCTACCCATCCCAAATGCGTAGGAGGTTTTTTGTTACCCTCCTGGGGTGATTTTTTTATCGGTGATGTTCTGAAATAAATAGGATCTACTTTTTTCGACATCTGACTCCCTGGCATTGCGCTGTTTGCTCCTTGTTTTTCTTTTGTTCTGGATCTCTATTTCAATGGCTGGCACATCACAGTGGACCACCAGAGACTACAGGAGTGGGTAAGAAGCTTATATTTATTCTTTATGACCTTTATAGCTGAGAACTCTTACCTGGATCGTTTATACAAGTATGCTTCTCCATTACTATTGATCTTAGTGTATATGAGTGACTCACAGGCCATTTTATATATACCCACTCCGTTATAGTCTATTCGGGGCCCTTCAAGATTTATTGATTACTGGATGAAGTTATTCAACGGTGGAGCACCCTTCTCCCCCTTTTGCCTTGGACACAGGAACATGACTGGTCAAAATTAAAGTAAGTGAAACAGATGGGGTTCAGGAACACAAAGCCCGAGATATCATTCTTGGGCACAAGCTGGCAGTAACTGCTGATATTTAAGATCCTTTGGCAGGTGCAGCAAATTACGAGTTCCAGGAGGAGGCTAGCTTCCTGATTCCGTGGCCATCTTGGTACACCGAGCAAAGTAAGTGGCGCATCTCTGTTGGTGTACATGGCAAATCCTCATTGCCTTCTAATCTGGCTTGACTCAGGATATACCTTGTAACTGTCCTTTTAGGAGGCATGGGTTGTAGCACATACCAAGTTGTGCTTCTATTTGTGCACAGGCATATCTCCACAAGTTATTTCAAGATGGATTTGAGGGATATATACCGTATTTCCTCAATTATAAGACAAACTTTTTTCATTTCTGAAATAGGGACGTGTCTTACAATCGATGTCTTTTAAATACGGGTATGCTTTCTGTACCAATATGGCCAGTAATGCGAGTCAAATGAGGATCACGTGATCTCCTACGTTGCGGAATAACGTTCTTAGAACGCGATGCTGCCAACCCTAGCGCACCGCCCGTATAGTTGAGCAGGAGGTGGCTGTTGCCCTATGACAGGCTGAGGGATCCTTCATTTAAGTTTGCATTGCCTGCCCACGTGCATAGGAGGTATCCCAAATTGTCACTTAAAATGTCATCAAAAATACTTCACTATGATGTAGCATTGAAAGCAAGTAAAAAACATTTTTTCTGTACATGCAATGCAGTTTTTCCCTGAAATGTTTTATTAAATTAATGGTGGGTCCTGCAATCGATGGTGTCTTAGAATCTAGGAAAAACAGTGTATGTGTACATATACATATACACAAAATGTAAGCGCTAACTCAATATATCCACTTATTGGAAAATAGGATATTAACTCACACCCAACAAATAGGATCTACTTTTTTCACCACCTGACTCCCTGGCAGTACGCTGTTTGCTCATTGTGTTTTTCTCTTGTTCTGGATCTCTATTTCAATGGCTGGCACACCACAGTGGACCACCAGAGACTACAGGAGTGTTTAAGAAGCTTATATTTATTCTTTATGACCTTTATAGCTGAGTACTCTTACCTGGATCGTTTATACAAGTATGCTTCTCCATTACTATTGATCTTATGAGTGACTCACAGGCCATTCTATATATACCCACTCCGTTGTAGTCTATTTGGGGCCCTTTAAGATTGATTGATCATTGGATGAAGTTATTCAACGGTGGAGCACCCTTCTCCCCTGTTTACAGGCGATCATGCTGTTTTTATTGAAATTGTGTTAATAACACAATAAAAAAATACAATCTATTGGCCCCTAACCCCTTAATCACCTTAGCGATTAATAACCGCTATAGTAATTAAGGGGTTAAACTGCTTCCCCGCTACCCACCCAAGAGGCCTAACCTAACCTAAAGGGGCATAGTTAAATACATTAGCAGTCAATGGGCTATCAAGAGCATAAATAGAAAAAAATACAATAAAAACACCTGAAAATGTAAAATTACATACATTCAATATTTGTCTTACCTTTAGATGTCTTGACCCTCCGATTCCCGGCGTATCAGGAAGCTCTCGACCCGGCCATTAGATTATATTTTTTCTTGTTGTGTTCCTGTCAATGGAGTACTTGGACGAGAAGGATGATGACGAGGATGACCTTTATCCTGGCAGGGGTAAGTAGAAATTTTATTTACTTTATGCTGCTGTATATTTTATTTTGAATGGGTAAATGCACTATTATCCAGATTTGGATAAAAGTAATTTTGCCCATTACTGTACTGTATGTGTTGGGTGGGTTGTTGTGGGTAGAGGAGTTGGGCATTAGGGTTTTTTTAAATGATTATTGGGGGTAGAGGGATTGGGTGAAGGTGTTATTTGGCCCGCAGTGGGTGTTTATACCTACCAGGTGGGTAGCGGGAGGGTTACGTAATCTGTCACATAGTTACATAGTTACATAGTAGATGAGGTTGAAAAAATACATCTGTCCATCAAGTTCAACCTATGCTAAATTTAGACAACAGATATTTTATCAGATGTCTATACTTATTGATCCAGAGGAAGGCAAACAAAAAAACCCAGAGTTATATCATCCAAGGATATCTCATAAGGAGACAAATAAATTCCTTCCTGGCTCCAAGAATTGGCAATCGGATTAATCCCTGGATCAACATCCTTCCCATGTATACTTATTTGGTATATCCCTGTATACCTTTCCTATCTAAAAAGCATTAGATAACAATAGACGGGTCAGTCAGGATATTTTTTTCTTGTTAAGCTGGACTCATGGGTTCCATTGATCTCACCCATTGCCACCTGCCAGCCCAGCATGGGGCTTCGCATCGGGCATGGGGTTAAAGGCAATCTGTCAAGTAGGATGAACTTCATACCATATCTACCTTCTACATTAAATCATAAGGGGAAAAATAAATTCCTTCCTGACTCCAAGAATTGGCAATCGGATTAATCCCTGGATTAACATTCTTCCAAAGTTTACTTATTTGGTAAATCCCTGTATACCTTTCCATTCTAAAAATATGTCCAACTTTTTTTTTTAACAAATCTATGGTATCAGCCATCACAGTCTCCATGGGTAATGAATTCCACATTTTAACTGTAAAGAACCCTTTCCTTTGTTGATGGTGAAATCTCCTTACCTCCAACCTTAAGGGATGTCCCCGAGTCCTTTGTACTGCCCGTGGGATGAATAGTTCTTTTGAAAGCTCCTTGTATTGTCCCCAAATATATTTGTATATAGTTATCATATCCCCTCTTAGACGCATCTTTTCTAATGTAAATAAATCTAATTTAGCTAGTCTCTCCTCATAAGTTAGATTGTCCATCCCCTTTATTAATTTGGTGGCTCTTCTCTGCACTCTCTCTAGTTCCATAATGTCTTTTCTTAGGATTGGTGCCCAAAATTGTACTCCATATTCAAGGTGTGGTCGTACTAATGCTTTGTAAAGGGGCATCATTATGTTTACTTCCCTTCCATCCATTGCCTGTTTGATGCAAGATCAGATCTTGTTTGCCTTTGCAGCTATTGCATGACTTTGGGCACTATTGCTAAGCCTGCTGTCTACAAGCACTCCGAAATCCTTCTTCATCAAGGATTCCCCCAATTTATCGCCATTTTATTTGTAATTCGCATTTTTATTCTTGCATCCCAAATGCCTGTATAGTATACCTGGCTATACCTTACATTTATCTGTATTAAACCTCATCTGCCATTTACCTGCCCATGTTTCCAGTCTCTCCAAGTCCTTCTGAAGAGAAGTTACATCCTGCTCTGATTCTATTACCTTACACAATTTAGTATCATCAGCAAAGATGGAGACTTTTCTCTCGATGCCAACCTAATGGTCATTAATAAACAAGTTAAAAAGCAGGGGTCCCAGTACCGATCCCTGAGGTACTTCACTCACGACTTTAGCCCAACCTGAAAAAGTTCCATTTATGACAACCCTCTTTTAACCTGTTTTCAAACCAGGTGCATATATTTTACTGAGTCCAATTTTCTTTATTTTGTACACCAACCTCTTGTGTGAAACTGTATCAAAAGCCTTTGCAAAATCTAAGTAGACAACATCAACTGCATTACCCTGGTCTAAATTCCTACTTACCTCCTCAAAGAAACAAATAAGGTTAGTTTGGCATGATCTATCCTTCATAAATCCATGCTGTCTATTACTAATAAATGAATATTATCCCGTATTAAACCTTCAAGTAGTTTCCCCACTATTGAAGTCAGGCTTACAGGTCTGTAATTCCCCGGTTGTGATCTAGCTCCCTTTTTAAATATAGGCACTGTCATGAGTGACCAGTACTTGTAACACCTTTAACCTTCAGGGATCTATTTAATAGCCAGAACTAGCTAGTGGATTAAAATGAAGCTTATTCTGGTGAGACCAGCAGAAACACAATGATACACAAAATACAAGAAATACACACTTAACTGGGGGTCTAGGGAGAGTCTCTAACCTCAACAAGGTGCATGCTTCATAAATATTACCCTGTCCACTCTACATCCAGGAACTCCACGGTACTCTTTTCTGGAAAGATATCTGGTTATACCTGCTAATCGTGAGCTAGATAAAAGCTGGAACTTGGCCAAAATCTGAAAACTTGTCCTCAGCTAAGCTTGACGTCTCCGGCAACTCCATGCCGTGTGTTGCTTTTCAGAACAAAGCACTTTTGAAAAGCCCGCCAGGGCTTCATCAGGCCTTTGTCTCAAGATTGTCTGGTTCTCTGATCGACCAGTCCCCTTACATAGACCTTGCTGATGTATGTTCAACATGGAGAAGGGGCTGGCGACCAATCAGAGCACGGATCATAGCTGTACCAGCCAATCAGAGCTTTGGCTTGTCTGGCTGTACGCGTCAGATGAGGGGGTGTGTTGAGCCAACTCAGGATGCCGGAAAGCAGGAAATTCAAACTGGATAATGGGAATCGTGCCTACCAGCAATGGATTCCCCTTGCCAGCCCTATACCTCCCACTGAGAAGGCTCCACTGAGTCTGGGCGAACAAAGAGTCTCTCCCGTGGGGAGCCTTTGTTTCCAGACCCGGTACTCCACCCTTGCCTGATCACCAAACATTCTGACACCTCTCGACTTCCCTTCTCCTCTTTGATCCTTCATCTCTATGCAGACATCCTGGCTACTTATTAGAATACCAGGACTGTCTGTATAGAGATGTATACATTTTAAAACCCCACAGATGCTGTCTGCGGATAAAAATGGGGGGAGAACCGGTATCTTTGCCCCCCGACCATGTCACATTTCCACACAAATATCCCCCTTTTAAATCCTACTCCAGAAATCCCAGGTTTATTGGACAACAGTAGAAGTTATAATACACACAGTGTCCCTGGCTTATGGTGCTTCTAAGCTACCAGGGACACACGGTTTTCAGGGGTAACCAGTCAGGTTCACCTCTATTATGAAGACTGGCTACCCTACCATCACACAACCCTTCTCACCAGCTTTTGCTGACGAGAAGAATCTAGGATTAAATCGCAATTCCAGAGCCCTGATTAAGATAATCAAGGCTACTAGAATTGTACGATTTTTTCAAAATTGTGATTTGGGGTTTCTCGCCGGCTACCGCACAGCGTGTTTGGCCAGGAGCCAGAAATCGCGATTAAATGCTTTCGCCACACAATTTCACCAACTTATCGAGGCTTTCTGAATAGCTCCAGTACAATGCAAGAATAGATCAAAAGCCTCGATAAGTTCGTTATCAAGGCTTATAGAATTGGCCTCTTACTCTTTTCAGCACAGGGGCAAGCTGTCGGACTGCAACTGTCTCGGTGCCAGAGGTTTATCCCTGCGGGGAGTCCGATCCGGAAGCATTGACACCCAGCAGTGAGACTGCGGCAGCACTATATCAGGAACTGTGGCTTTAAGCTTTTTAAACCACGGTTCTGGAGACTGTATATTATAAAGTAAAATATATCGTTTTCAAAACATTAAAAATAGAATGCTGCTTCATTTATTGGTTCCTTTTTTATAATTCTATACATGTGTGGGAAAATAATGTTTTAAACATCTTAGAATTCAATTTGTTTGATGTAGAGTGTTAATGCTTAAACACATTATTTGTCTTCATCATCAGAGCTTGATTAGTATCATTTTGTTCAAGATTTTGAGAAAGCACCCTCTTGTGTATAACATTTATTGTAATGTTCTGGAATATTTTATATGTAGATATATAACATTATATTTATATATTTCCTCAATTGTTTTTATCTACATTAACAAAAATTGTACTACAGTTTATTACCTTTTAACTGCACACTGATGGAGAAGCCTAATGATAATTAGAACTAATTTACACTTTACATATAAAGAATACATATGTATAATTACACATTTGATGCAATAAATGGGAAAAGACTAGATTGAATCCAATATAAATGAAGTCAGTTTGTAAAATGCTAGAATAAAAATATCTAATATATTGTACTGTTACTTGATATCATTAAATATGAGCCAGACTGAATGTGCTCATTTGCAGGTTGTTTCGTAGAATGAGTCATATACTATCTTACACTGGAGACTTTCTAAATGAGTTGTGAAATCACTACATGCTTAGCAAAAACTCATGAGCAGCTACGCTATACCACTAATATTTACAAGGCTTTATAACATATTACGTACAGTGCCGGTCTTTTTTTTTCTACTACAAAACCATGTAGTCGTTAATATATTTCTCTCAATATATATCTATGTGTATATATATATACATTTAAAACCAGAGACGAACATGAAACACAGACAGAGCTCAATGCACATCCAGCAAAATTTATACACGGTACAGTGCCTAAATATACATGTATTGATATCTATTAAATAAAATGGTCTTTTAGTTTAACATTTTGGCCAAATTGTAAGCCCTTGAGCCACTGCACGGCAGACCAAATCTCAAGAGTCCCTACACTAATATAAATTCTTAATAACATGTGCATTGCCAGGAAGAATGATTTATAATAAATCTGTCAAAATTAGTTGCAAAGTTCTAAGTCTGATTGAAGCTTTTATTAACCTGTACATTACCAGGAAAAGCACTCTGTATTAGATTTGTCACAGTCACACTGCAAGCAGGCAAGTTCCCCTGAGAGTGGGAGATGCTATGGAGTGAGCTTTTAACCATTTAAAAGTGGGAGGGGGTGAGCTTAAATTAGGTAGGAGGTTGCCACCCTCCAATCAGCTAAGACCCGCTGAACAAGAATTGTAAGACATATAGAACACCCACAAGCTCATATTGAACCCCCAAAATAGCCACAACATATATATAAGCGTATAAGTGTCACAGAGGAGTGCTACTGAGCATGGCAATATACATTTAAAACCAGAGACGAATATGAAACATAGACAGAGCTCAATGCACCTCCAGCGAAACTTTATGCACGGTACAGTGCCTAAATATACATGTATTGATATCTATTAAATAAAATGGTCTTTTAGTTTAACATTTTGGCCAAATTGTTGTAAGCCCCTGAGCCACTGCACAGCAGACCAAATCTCAAGGGTCCCTACACTAATATAAATTCTTAATAACCTGTTTCATGTTCGTCTCTGGTTATATATATAGAAATAGAAATATATATATACATAGCTATATATTGAGAGAAATATATGTCATGAGAGGGGCTGCCAGGCTTGGAATAAAGGGGTAACACCCAGCCGACAGTCCCTGCAATCATGCAGGACACAAGGGGTTAATGGGATCTGTGTATATGTTTATCTGCATTCCCCTGCTTCAGCAGAATTGTCCCAGGTCTTAGATGTATTTCCCCAGCAGTACTGTGTGTTATTCTATATATCCTGTTATCATAATCGGGATATGAGGGATTAATGGGATCTGTGTATATGTTGATCTGCATCCCCCTCCCCATCTGTTTTTCTCCAGGAAATAGCTGCAAACTCCGGCAGTCTGTGTGCTAATTACTATGTATGTATAAATCCTGTCTTAGAGGTTCAAAAGACTTCAGCCCCATTGAAAGTAATGGTGCTATGTATTAACATGGAGAGAGGGGAAGAATTGTATTGTATCCCTGACAATGGATAAAGTGTAAAATTATAACCTTTGCTGTATACAGTCATGTGAAAAAGAAAGTACACCCTCTTTGAATTCCATGGTTTTACATATCAGGACATAATAACAATCATCTGTTCCTTAGCAGGTCTAAAAATTACAGAAAAAAGAAAAAATTGTGATTATAGCGCTAAAGTGTATAAAACTAATCAGTGATAAAACAAATAGTGACAATATTACACCCCTTACATAAAGGTTAGGCTGCCTGATAACTACTGCCTAGTACAGACAGAAACAGATTGTAAACAAAAACAAACCTGGCGCCAAATAAAGTCCATAAAGGCAAGTTCTGTAATCCTCAGTAAAACTGCACAGATGCTTTCAAGCCATGGAACGAGAAGAAAGACAAACAAGACAAATCTTAGCGTAACACTGCTGGGTAACGGCAGTCTATGCAATACCACAGAACATTAAACATTAAACAAACTCCTAGTGACAAAGCTAAAACTTATTTATTAAAATACATATAATGAACTATGCCATTAACATTGGCTGCAAGGGGTAAACGAACAGCGGAGTGTTGACAGACAGACACAGGCTGCTCAGATTGATCCTGTCCCAAGGGGGAATAAAGCTCCCAGGTAAGGAGCCAACTGCTATTGTTGAACATTGTTGGGCTGGACAAGGTTAGCTAGCCAGCCAAGTAGTTAGCCTGCACTTTTGTTTAGTCAGTGCCCCGACCGGGGTTAGGTTTTTGTTTACGTTTTCATTTAAAGGGACAGAGTACCCATTGTTTTAGTTACCCTTTTTGGACAAATAAATCCACCAGCACTATTTCACCAGAAAAGTCGTGTTGTCTCCTCACTTACCACGGCCATCCTGCCACAACTCCCAAACCTACAGTGGGCAGCAAAGCACCCAATACTGGGGAGTTCAACATTGAGAAACGGTGCTACCATTGCAACAAGGTTTGCCACATCAGGCCACACTGCCCGAACCGTGAGTGGTCTGGGGGATGCCATCAGGGGCAACGTTCACAAGCTGCAGGGCCAGTAGTCCATGTCCGGCTGGCCAACACAGAGGAAGCAAGCACAGCCATGGAGCCAACCCCCAGAGGGACGACGTCCCCTGGAGATCCTGCCCTTGTCTCCTCAGCACCAGCAGCAGTGATCGGAGGATATCCAGTTGCACCAGTCGAGGTGCAGCCTGCTGATGTTCTGAGCAGGCACCCATGGAGGGTTACCTTTGGTGATCGGCAAGCAGGCTGCTTGCCAGATTTGGGTGCTGCTGTTATTCTGGTGCAGCCAGAAGATTTGCTCCCGGGCACCGGGGTGCAAAGAACCATGCTTGATGGAAGGCTGCGGTCATTCCAGGGTGGCCAGATTGTTTTGGATAGGGGTGCCAATCATGGCATGAGGGAGGTCGGGGTTTTGTCCAGGGTAACTGCTGAGGTGCGCCTTAGCAATAACCTGGAGCCTGTGATCTGTATGGTTTCTGCGGAATTGCATGCTGTTGCAGTGATTCCTAGGAGCCGGTCATCAGGAATCACAGCAGAATCAACCCCTGTCCCCCTGCATTTAGGACACACGGTTCCAGTGGCCTCTGCAGAGACCAAACAGGTAAGCCAGACAAAGTCACAGACTGATACTGACTTATTGTTCCCTTTACCTGTTCCTGTTCCCCCTGACTTAGAGACTAAAGGTGGGGGGATAGTATTAGGAGCAGACTTTAGGGATGCAGTGCAAGCTGACACCAGCTTAGAAGGTACGAGACTGTGGGTGTCCACGTCATGGGTAAGTGAGGGGTCAGGCCACTGGTTGTGGCACCACGGGCTCTGTGTTAGGGAGCCAGAATCTACCTGGATAGACCGAGTCTGGACAGGTAGAGGACAGCTAGTGGGAACCTGGGCGGAGAGGCAGCAGTTAGTGCAGGTAGCCTTCCCCATTCCACTGGCGGGGCATCATGGGGTCTCTTGGACTAGAGCCCAGCTGTTGCAGCCTTACTCTGGGTGGGAGGCTTCGGGCCAGTGGTAGATTTCTGCCACCCCGGTGATGCCTGCCACCAAGGGGGTAAGGCGGGTGCTTGTGTACAGGTAACCCTGAACTTGTTCCTGGAAAGGGGGAAAATGCTTCAGGGAGTAGTGCAGGCACTGTTACTACCTTTGCTAGGATAGGACTGCCTAGGAGGGAGCTGAGTGAGCTAGTGGTAGCCGGGGAGGAGGGGCAGCAGTTAGAGCAGTTAGCCTTCCCCATTGCCCTTGCTCAGCGTCAGGGGGTTTCTTGGACTAGAGCCCCGCTGTTGCAGCCTTGCTCTGAGCTGAAGGCAAAAGGGGAGATAGCAGAGTTCTGCCACCCCAGTGAGGCCTGCCAGCCAGGAGGTAAGGCGGGTGCTTCTGCACAGATACCCCTGCGTTTGTCCCTGGTAATGGGGAAACCTCTGCATGGGGTTGGGCAGGCACAGTTAGTCACCTTGGCTAGGACAGGATTACTTAGTGGGGGGGAAGAGTGAGCTAGCGGTAGCCGGTGAGGTGAGACCACAGGTAGATCAGTTAGCCTTCCCCATTGCCCTGGCTGAGTGCCAGGGGGTTTCGTGGTCTAGAGCCCCACTGTTGCAGCCTTGCTCCGTGGTGGAGGCATCAGGGGCAGTGGCAGACTTCTGACACCCCAGTGATGCCTGCCAGCCAGGGGTTAAGGTGGGTGCTTGTGTATAGGTATCCCTGGTCTCGTTTCTGGTGATGGGGAGGCTGGGTCAGGGACAGGTGCATGCACAGGTAGTTCCCTTGGCTAGGTTAGAATTGCCTTGGGTTAGGGTTAGGGTTAGGTAGGGCTGTGGGTAGGTAGGCAGCCAGGAGCAGTAGCTGGGGCTAGGATAGAACAGCATAGGGTTCTGTTCTCAGATCAGCCAGAGGTATCTGCAGAAGGAGAGGGCAGCATGGTGAAGGAGATGTTGTGGTATCTAGGGATATACCTGCAGGAAGGGGCTGGATGCAGTCAGCCCAAGGATTTACAGGCAGCCACAGGGCAAGCGCAGATGGGTCCCTACTAGCTAGGATTGTGACTCCTATTTTGACTGACTTGACTCAGGGGCGACGGTCTGTGCTGCCTGTCTGGTATCCTGCCTGGGGAGGGTGCTCCCAAACCCTGAAGCTGGCCCTGGCCAGTGAACCCCCTGGGGTGCATGTGAAGTGCACCCTGTTGCCCAGAGTAGTGGCTTATGCCACATGGGGAAATGCCACCCTGTTGAGGTGGGAATGGCCCCTACAAGACTCAGACTTTACCATCCACCCTAAGAAGAGCAGAGGGCATAGCCCTGTTAATGGCGTTGCACGGCAAAAGAACCCCTCTGACTGAATCCTCAAAAGCTGCCATGGCCCAGGCCGATGTAGCTAGCCTAATGGGCACTGTTTGAGGAGGGGAGGTGTCATGAGAGGTGCTTCCAGGCTTGGAAAAAAGGGGTCACACCCAGCCGGCAGTCCCTGAAATTATGCGGGACACGAGGGGTTAATGAGATCTGTGTATATGTTAATCTGCATTCCCCTGCTTCAGGGGACATAAATCCTGTCTTAGAGGTTCAAAAGCCTTCAGCCCCATTGAAAGTATTGGTGCTATGTATTAACATGGAGTGAGGGGGAGAATTGTATTGTATCCCTGACGATGGATAAAGTGTAAAATTATAACTTTTGCTGTATACATGCTAGAAAGGTGATATTTGGACACAAGTTAAATCCTACCTTTAGCAGGCGGCACAGGGATTGCTAACCCCTTCATACTAATAGAAAGTATGATTTTACAATGTAATAGTTTATGCCATATTTTTATTCAGAAAGGCAGTGCGAGTTACATGAGCCCTCTGCTGTGTTAATGGGGCAATCAAGGCGAGTCATTGTGGAGATAAGGGTTAACCGTGTATTTGTTATAATGTAAACCCCATAGAATCATATCTCCGGGTGTGTTTATGCTAGAAAGGTGAAATTTGGATATGTTTTACTATGCCAAGAACATGTCGCCCACATATCGTCAATCTGATTACTGCACGGGAAATATAGTTATACGTTATCTCTGTTTCTCCTATAAGTTTGGACATAGGACAAAAGCTTGCCAGATGGCAGCTTTGATATGTAATTGTACAATCAAAGGAAGATACTTGAAAAGCTTTGTGATATACTTTACTCATCCGGTCCCCTGTGGAGAAGTTAGCCAGAGGTGAGTTAAACCTGCACATCAATGGAGGTGACTCGCCCTCATTGCATATGCAGCCAGATATCACAGGTGGATACTAACAATTGTGACCTGTTAAATGTAACACCCCTACAGGAAAAGTCTCTGCCCCAATAACCATTTTACTAGACATAATGGCACCCAGGCCTCTTGTCATATTTTTTTATAAATGGGCTGGCCAAGTAGGACCAGGGGAGGGGTATACTAATGAGGGGCTTGGTAAACCCTGCTTCTCGCGTTACCTGTCAACCTGTGATTGGGACAAGGTAATTGTTCACCAATAACTGAACTGTCATGTTAGGAATGGGGTCCTGCATCTATATAATTGCTTGCACCCCTTATTCCTGTGCTTGTCGTGACTGTAACAACTAATGTGCTGCTATTCGACTGAATTGGAGGGTGGTGGCACCACCCCCCAGAGCTCACTCCTCCTCCTTCACCTTTTTAACTTGGGAGGTCATTTCGTTTGCTGCAGGAACAAGACCTATAATGGTTCTTCCCCTCTTACAGAGGTTAAAGGAAGGGTTTACAGTGTAGTGTAGTGTAGGACCTGCATTAATTTGGTTATACCTTGGCGTTGGTATGCAGGCTTATGACGCTTTGGCCAAAGGGTTAACTAAATAACCAAGTATTTAATATTATTATTATTGAAGTATTTTACTTTATACTTTTCATCATATATGTTTTGTCAATGGGATGTAGCATTGGGCACCCCCTGTCTCTTGTTGTATGCAATTGCCACGCTCAGTAGCTCTCTGGTTGACATAAATATATATTCATCATGTGGTGGGTGTGGGAGTTTGAGCTAGCTGGGAATGTGTGTTAATCAATGTCTGACTGGTAGCAGTCAGTTGGAGACTGGTGGCAACTCCCCCCAGAGCTCACTCCTCCTCCTTCACCTTTTAAACTTGGGAGGTCATTTCGTTTGCTGCAGGAACAAGACCAATAATGGTTCTTCCCCTCTTACAGAGGTGAAAGGAAGGGTTCACAGTGTAGTGTAGTACCTGCATTAATTTGGTTATACCTTGACGTTGGTATGCAGGCTTATGACGCTTTGGCCAAAGGGTTAACTAAATAACCAAGTATTTAATATTATTATTATTATTGAAGTATTTTACTTTATACTTTTCATGATATATGTTTTGTCAATGGGATGTAGCATTGATCACCCCCTGTCTCTTGTCTTGTTCAATCTAGCCCGGTTATTATATATAAGTTCTGTTCCACCGTGACAATATATTAACGACTACATGGTTTTGTAGTTAAAAAAAAAAGACCGGCACGAAAAGTCTGATTGTATAGATATAGCTATATCTCACGACTTCTCTCTCTCCTCTCTCTCCTCCTCTCTCTCTCTCATCTCTCTCTCTCTCTCTCTCATAATCTCCTCCTCTCCTCTCTCTCTAGTCTTCCCCATTGTCTTCCTCTTCCCCCATTGTCCGGGGCCCTCCCCTTATATATATATATATATAATGTATTAAAATGTATTCATCATTAAAACTTGTAAGGGGCATAACATTTTTTTTCTTTTCTATTAACTGTAGCTTAAACACTTCAATACTAGTATTAGAAAACATTGTAGTTTTCTATCTTGTATTTATTTTAATTTACACTTACCATGATATAATAACCAGGTTAATATGAAAATCATGGAATATGCTGACATTGCTGTGTCCGTGGACAACTAGAAGCAGCAACCCTCTCTGCTCTGCATAAAAACAAAATATCTCCTTTCCTTCTATTGTACCAATGTGAAGTTGTATGGTAATTGTCTTTAGCAATGCCACATGTTTAAAATTCTGTAGTTGCACTGAGGAGATATCGTTGCTGACAATTTGCCGTTCACATTCATTAACAGAGGTTGCCATGGTAATGGCTGATGCTAGTAAAATAACAATTAGTAAAATATGACATTTTCATGAAAAGCAAGAAATAGATCAGCACAAAATTAACTATGATTTTCTGCTGTTATTTTATTTTAGTTTTTTGTGAGTAACTGCAGTTTTACGTTAGGAGAAAAACAATCTTTACAAAAAAGTGACTCATCCAGTAAAAACGTGTTAAAATGCTTTAACTGTCAAGCAGTTGTAGTAACAGGATTATGATGTTTTAATTAATATTTTGGATTCAACAAGTGCATAGATTGCAAGATCCAACACCTAAAATTGATAGAGATTTGGTTGGAACCTTTTGGCATTGTTGAATTATTTCAAGAAACATCTGCCAAATATATAGAACAGCTGTTTTCACTTGATTTTTAAACTTGGGCTATGTTGGAAAAATACTAAGAAACAGTCCGAGTATTATCGTGTGTAGAGAACAACTTAAAGGAAATATGCCCTAGGAGATTGTTCCTATGTTTTCAGATCATAACCTCTACCTCTAACAAGAACTGCACCACTATAGCCGATGCAAGAACTGTAATGGAGTGCTCATAATTTATATGCACACATGTATTTGGCTGGCAGGGTGAATTTTAAGTTTAAACATATCCATATGCCTATGTAAAAATATGCTGGAAATCATTGCACATCATTTTCTATTCTCAAATAACCAGGAAAAGGGTCAAGATTATTCTTTTTTTTTTGGAGGGGGGGTGGGGGGCTTAACGCTGTTCATTCATAGCATTTAGCTAAATAAATTAACAAGTTATGTTAGTTTTCTGCTCGTGTATCGAAAGTGAATTCTAAGTAGGGAGCATGGTATAATAAACATATTAAACAAATTCCCTTTCATTTCAACAATGTTATCATCCTCATTAATGAAATGGTATGCAAAATCACAGCTTTAACACATGCACAATATTAAACACAACTATTGAGTAGTTCAGTATCCTGTATTTGATCTATTTATTGTATGTATATATATTAGTTTTCATTATTGTTAGCCTTTTTTTAAAGCTGGCATTGCTTAACACATTCAAACTGGTACATTTTAAGTCAAATTTAATACCTGCCAAAACGAAATATCCACCAAGATTACTTAACGTAGCATTAACCTAACTTAACGTCATTGTTGATCTTTTAAGGACAATAGGATAACCTAAAGTAATGTTTTCTCCCGTAAAGATCATAGAGTTTACTTACGCTTTGAGGATAGCATGTTAACTCAGGGAACATAACTATTATTCCTGTTTTAGGTAACATCCCATTATGATTGGATCTAGCCTGTAGAAGTATAAAATAAGTGAGCCAAACCTAATTGCTTGTTACTATGACTATGCAAAGAAGCATATATAGCTCAAGAGTACAAAGATTTAAAATACAGATTATTTAAAGCCCCTCTACAGTCCCTGACTGATATCGCCCAGTTTCTTGGCTCCATTTCCTTTCTGAATGAGAAGAGTGAGCTGCTAGTTCTTGGGGATTTCAACTACAATTGGCTTGACCCTAAAAACCACAAAATCCAGATACAACTCAAGTCACTTAACCTAACGCAACTAATTTCCCAACCCACACGGACAAACCTGAAATCTCACAACCATTCCTTGCTAGACTGGATTCTCTCCTCAAATCCCAGCACAATCCAATCCTCTGGCATCCTTCCTGACATTTTCAGTGGCCATGCAATAGTGGACTGTGTAAGGAAAATTAAACCAACCCAATCAAGCCCTAATGATCTCCTCACTAGAACATTTAGAAACTTGAATCCACAACAGTTTCTGGCAGACCTTACCAACTGCCCTTGCTACAGAATCGACTTAATTCCCAACCCTTATTTTGAACTCGACTATTTCCAATCCGAGTTCTTAAAACTCTGTGATAGCCATGCTCCACTACGCAGAATAAGAGTACGGGGGCCCACCTTCTGTGGGTTACAACTGACCTTATAGCGCTCTACCATTTCAGGGATGTCTTGTGGAAAATTTACAAAGTAACTGGAACTACCAAAGATCTTAATAACTACAGATGTCTGCAGAATACTGTATGTGCACAAGGCAAATAAGACATGCAAAAGCACAATATTACTGTGAGAATCTGTGATAATCTTCGCCAGAATACATCAAACCCAGCTAACTTCTGGAAAGTTATCAACAATATATTCCAGCCTTCTAGTCATCAACAACCAAGTAATATCACTAAGGAGGGAATTACTCTGACAAATCCCACTGACATTGCAAATGTATTACTTTGTGGGATGCGCTACTAACTTATTAGCCAAACGCAACCCAAACTACATGAACCTCATTCTGAGAGTACCACTTTAGCCCCACCCTCTCCCACCACTGTTCACAATTTTCAATTTACTGCTGCGCCAGCCTTTATTTTAAAAATTCTCGGGGGCATAGCGGTTGCATCTTCTGATATCCACGTGCAATAAATTGGGCATCCCTGCATTCATGCCGCATTCGTGCCGCCCAGCACCCGTGGCTGATCCGCGGTTCATCTGTTTAATTATAATGGTTCAGATTTAATTGGGGGCAATTCTTCGCGTATCCGACAGATGGCAGATATTCATGAATTGTAATGAATTCTAATGTGCTACAGTAAAGTATCTACTTGCAGGTGTTTAAAAAAAACCACAGTGGTCCATTGTGAATTGACCTTGTTACTGAAGAAGTTACAATACTGTATCAATGTAGGTGTTTCATAATAAAAACTCAATGCACAGTGTCTTTTTTCAATAACTGTACTGGATTTCTCCTGTCCTGCAATGAGTACACCGCAGTACGTGTGCAAAAAGCCTGACATAACGTACGCTTATTTAATATGGTCCGCAATTAATGCAGCAGATGATAAGATGGCCACAGTTGGTCAAATTTATCAATATTTTATCTCAAATTATGACTTTTACAAATTTTCACCAGATGCTCGTGTGTGGAAGCGTGCAGTAAGGAAAAAGTTATGTATCGATCCGTGTTTTTCTCATATTGCTCCTGTACACAGAGTTAGAGGAGGGTATTGGTGTGTGTTGCCAGATTTTTCCAGTATCTTTGAACATGTAGACTTCAAAAGGTGAAAGGTCATGGTACTGTAAAACCAACTAAGATTCGTCAGTCCCATGCCAGCAATGGAACAACGCCAGCACCGGCTTACAATAACGGTCTGACCGTCAGTGAAAACCTGGTGACCCGCAACCCTTGCTATCAGCCCCCGCCAGGATACCTGCAGCCTGAGCAAGATTTCACGTACAGATACCAGCAAGCTTGCATGTTCCAAAAAGATTTCCATCTTCATCAGCTGTCAACTACAGGTGTAGCAGGCCCGCTGTCACCTGTCAACTACGTGTATAATAAAGAATACGGGACTGGCAGTGACTCAGCACCATCCAATTGGCAAAGTCTATAATGAAGGTAAAAACCTGCAGTTCAAGCTGCCGTATTTTATTCTTTTTTTAAAAATATCAATACATTATGCACACAGACAAGCGATTAGTTGCTGCAGTTCGGTCCGTTCTCCTGTAATCAATTGCTTTGCTTATGGTTATTTAGTTCTATTATTTTATTCACAATTCTAGAAAATGTAATCCAGCAATATGATTGGCTGAGCAGCTTCTATAGTAGATACTGAATAATTGGTGGACAGCTAGGCGCATCTGCATACTGTATGTCTCATTGGAACCTTGTTGAAACGCATATGCGTGTCATCACATTTAGCGCATGCGTGTATGTGAACAAGAGACGCCCCCCCACCGAGAAAATTATTGTGGCCTTCTTGAGGAGACTGATTGATTTTAACCAACCATTATGTGAAATGTTATAC
This sequence comes from Ascaphus truei, assembly GCA_036426205.1. Lineage (NCBI taxonomy): Eukaryota > Metazoa > Chordata > Amphibia > Anura > Ascaphidae > Ascaphus > Ascaphus truei. Next base: position 31,431 of record WSYH01001356.1, read on the forward strand.
AGTACTTACTTTATGTTTTTGAGACACTGAAATTTTTATTAAAGGTTGCAGAATGCAACAATGAAACAATGAAAAAAAATTCAACTTTTTTTTATTTTTTTGGAGTTAAAACATTCTGTTATAAATTTTGAACAACAGATACGGTACCAGTAATAATTTTATTTTTCCTCAGAAAAAAACTTTGTCATCAAACAGAGAACGGCAAATGGAGGGATTTCGATGGATAATATCACTTTTTTGAAATGTTGCTTGCGCATTGATGAATCTGATTTAAAAATCCAAGTACTGGAGGCAACAATTTAGTGACAGTGCAATTTGTATTGATTAGTATAGAATTACTGTGAGCTTTATAGAAAACCTTAAACACTATGCTGTTGTTTTCATATTCAATACTTTTTTTACAGTACATACTGTACTGTATAAGAAACCCCAAAAATAAAAATGTATAATCTTTTATTCAATACAGTATGTATTTATTCTACAGTATATGTATTGTATATGTATTGTTTTAATACTGTTTTGATTTAATGCGCATGCGTACAGTATATGTCTCATGGAACCATGTTGAAGTACAAACAGTATGCGTGTCATCACATTTATGCGCATGCATGTATGTGAACAAGAGACACCACATACCCCCCGAGCCATTCATGAAAATTCCCTAAGCCCTTACTGTGTTTACTAACTCCTGCACACACTTCGACAGTAGCAGTTCCCCCCCCCCCCCCCCAAGCACCTCACACGCAAAGTCTTACTAACAAGACAACAGTAATGCAACCGCTTATCAACTCCCCACCCCCTCTAATGCTTGTAGCCTTCTTGAGGGACTGACTGATTTTAACCAACCATTACTGACTGAATGTTTTTGAAACACTGTATTTCTTATAAAAGGTGACACAATGAAACAATTTAAAAAAAAATGAACTTTGTTTTATTTTTTGGGATTAAAAACATTTTTTGATAACTTTTGAGCAGACGAACAATCAAGCTGCGAAGTCGATCCCCACCAGTTTGTCCTTCCATGGACGAGCGCTTGTATGCCTCAAAATGCCATTTATTGAGTCTCTCACGATTTTCATTAAATGATCGGTAATTTTGAAATACCGCTGCACTTCCTCCACAATTGTTCTCCGTATATTTTCTGGCAGAGCCTTTTTTATTCGATTCCCTTCGTAGTTCACGTTGTGGGTCCACCCGCAGTACACCTCGTAACTGACGTGGTGTTTGAAGATGTACAGGGCATATCTCTGGGCTATACCAGCACTTGCAACCTTGTACTTCTCCCTGAGTGGCTGGGGCAGGTCGCGCAAGCTGATGTCAGGCAATGCGTCAGTGGATCTATAAGCATAGCGACGGTTATTGCCAAAAATAAAACAAACACAAAATACAGCACATGAAAAGGGAGACTCCTCGCTGCGATGAACTCCAGAACACTTCTAACACAAGCAAGATTGCAAGAAATGGGTCTAACCCCATAAGCGAAGAGGGGGGTGGGGATGTAGGGGAAGTTCTTACTGCTCACAGATGATCAGTGGACATCCAGCAGGTCTCTCTCTGCACACAGTCCGCAGCCTCACGTCGTGATTTTTCCCTTTATTCTGCCTTGTACTTCAGTTTGAAATCACCAGGTGATATTCACTTGCTCCATGGGAAATTACTCACAATGCCCTACACGTTTCATGAATCCGATTAAATTCCTCAGAGGCTCTGGCAGGTGAGTCTTTTGAATGACACCAGAGCATAGTTGATTGGTGAATCCAAATAGTTTACTACTTCTCACAATTGAAGCAAACATCTATCTCTTCATTGAGACCCAGGGACTCAAGACTTTTCATTTGAACATTCCAAAAAGTCTCCCTCTTGGACATCAAATGAAGATAAAAGAACATAGGCGAAATAGTAACAATCCCCTAACTGGTGCTACAAAATATCACAGCATGGTATGAGAATGTATCAAACAAATCCGGGATCCATTTGAAATGTAACATTAATCCATCCGAATGCACAATATAGTGTGTGTAATAAGAAATCTCACTCCTATGTAGCCCCATAAAGTAAGACCAATAAATGGGAACCTGACTGTGCTAACAAGGGTAAGTGGAGCAAAACCAACACTCACCCTGTATAGAAGCACATGTCTCTGCCGGGCGGTCTGGACGGCTGAAGGGATGTAGAGCACACACTGGCTACGGGAGGAAAGTCTGTGGATATAAATAATGAATTGAACTCACAATGTAGGAGTCTGCTGGGTCTCGGTGTGGCGTGCTTCAGTCCAAGATAGGTATAGCAAAAAATCAAGTGTACTGTAGGCTGATCACAGCAAAAGATAGGGCTGCAGGCTAATATCTTTTGCTGTGATCAGCCCTACACTCGATTTTTTGCTCTTGGACAACAAACAGAGACTGTATCCTCCTCTCTTTCCTAATTTGACATTTTCAATAGCCTATGTTTTGAGGCCCTTGGGATTGCATCAATGATATGTAAGGAAATGTCGAGACACACTGGGCCTTATTCAGAGAGGGTTGATAAAAAAAATCGCCAGGGAATGTAAAATGCCGTTTTTTTGGGTGTTGCTATCATGGTATTCAGAAAGGCTCGATTACCAGTGATAGCAAAATGCCTAAAACAGGCGAGTGCTGCCAGCGTAGCAATCAACCTCTGAAAAGGCCTGAACCGGATTCATTTCTGCTGCAGAGAGAGCTGCTCTGAGAGAGCCGCCTCACCCAACTGAAATGTCGCCCGAAAATATTTATTTAAATATACATTTCTTAATAGTGTAGAGTGCAGGGGTCTCCGGAGCTGAACACGTTGGTTTTATGTCCGGGACCCCCAGCTTCCCGAGATAAGGCCTCTTATGGGGTGCCGGTATCTCCTATGCAGGAAATGCCCCGGTCACGTGACGGCGACATTTCAATGCAGAGGATACCGGCACCCCATAAAGGTGCCTGTATCTCGGAAGCAGGGGTCCCGGACATAAAACCAGATGGTTCAAGATCGGCAGACCCCCTGCACCTCTACACTATTAAAGAAATGTATATTAATAAATATTTAAAAAAACATCAATACACGCCCCTCCTCCCCCTCCGCCCAAACCCATACAGTACAGTAATGGGCAAAATAACTATTATCCAGATATAGATAATAGATTATTTGACCATTATTAAACACTGCATTAGCATACATAAATAAAATAAATAAATAAAGTTATCGTGTGAACCAATTCCACACTCTGATTGGCTGAAATACCTTGTGACACAGCGGCCATCTTGGATTTAGTGACATCATCTTAAAGGCAAATGAAGCACAGCCATTCTGATTGGCTGGCATCATTCCCTTTAAGTGACATCATGTCCAAAAAAAAATTTTTTAAGTCGGAACATGGTTTTAACAGCCAATCAGGTGGCTGTTAACCATTTTGAGGCTAAATGTGACGTCACAAGCCCTATTTAAGGCCGTGACGCCTCATTTGAGCCCAAGAAGCCGACGAGACAGCATCGGCTGGGATTTAACATGGGGTATTTTGGATTGACAGATGAAGAAAGAAGATAAAGAAGAACAAGAAATTGTGACAGATAAAGATAGAAGAAGGTGATTAAAGAAAGAAAAAAGAAGATTGGGGTACCTGAGCCAGATCTTCATGGCGGATGGCATCAGATGCTGTTGGAGGCTTTCAAGGTACGTGAGCTTCCTGTTTCCCCGGTAGTCGGAGGGCCACCGCTTCTAACGGTAAGTAATATATTCAATGTTTGTAAATGTCTCTTTTTACAGGTTTAATCTTTGGATGTGTTTTTTGATTTTTTGAGGGAGGCACATTGACTGATAATATATTAATCTGTACCTCTTTAGGGTACAGATAAATACATTATTATGCCAATATTTGGGGGGCATTTCTCGCTTGGTATTGGTGTTGCTTTTTTGCATTTCATGTATTATGTGGATGTCATTGTTTGTTTTTTCATGCTTAATGTAATTAAAGGTTTGCGATTGGTGTTCGTTTGTATTTAATGTTATATTATGTTAGCTAATGTGTTTTATGGTTAGTTAAGATATTGTTAAAATTTCTTTCTTTCTATTTAACTGTTTAAATTCAATAATGTTGTAGTAATTCATTGTTTAGATTGGTTAGTGTTACTATTCATTTTGAGTTGGTTTCGGAATTAATTGTTTAGATTGGTTAATGGTTTAATTAATTCATTGTTGATGTTGCTATTGATTGTATTGATTGGATTAGCTGGCTACTGTTTGTATTTAGTGACGTGATTTTTTGGAGTTTAGTTACGTTTTATTATTGTGTGTCTTGTGTATTACTGTATTGTGATTAGGGTGCCCATTGAGTGCTATAGAGGCTTATCATGCCCATATTATTATTATTATATGGGTATGATGTACCACTATACAACTCAATGGGTATAGGGTGGGTGTAGTCAGTCAGGGGTGGGTGTTTAGGCCTCACGGGTGGGTGAAGGGGGTATTAGCCCTAAGGATGGGTGTTTAAACCTTGCGGGTGGGTAGCGGTTGGGTTAACCCCTTTATTACCTTAGCGGTATTAACCGCTAAGGTAATGAAGGGGTTAACTCCCCCCGCAATGCCTAAAAAGCCACTAAGGGCCAAATTCCCTTTTCACCCACCCCCGCTAGCCACAGTATTGTATTGTATGTTTTTACAGTAAGCCTGGCACAGGTGTTTAACCCCTTCATTGCCTTAGCGGTTAGCCGCTAAGATAATGAAGTTGCTGTACATGCATGTTTCCTGCCTCGGATGCATGCCGGGGGGGTCCGGAGCTGCTATTAATGGCTATCAGCTCCAGAGACCCCCGGCATCAATCCGAGGCAGGAAAGGGGCCTGATTTTTTCTAAGTCCCGACACATCGCAGCTCATCGAGGCATCTCCCCACCAATCTCCCAAAATTTTGTGGTGAATTGGATTTGGGGAGAAGAACGCTTTTTAAGGCTGCGATGGGCTGTGATAGGCCGCGACAGCCGACTCGCGGGACTCTGAATCGCGCGAGTTTATCAACCCTCCAAAAATGGTCGATAAGCGGCTGATCGCCGCTCAGTTGGCGAATTTCGGATGGTGATAAAATTTTGCGGCGATACAGGCCGTTATCGAGCACTTATCGAGGCTATCTGAATACGAGTACCCATTTTGGGCGATAAGTGCTCGATAAGGGCCTTATCGAGGCTTTCTGAATAAGGCCCACTGTGTTTCATGAATCCTATCTTAGTATTCCTAATGTGCTCTTGTAGTCTAGTTTTATAAGATCTTATAGTCCTGCCTACACTGTATCCTGGATGCCACAGAGACATTCCAGCATATAAACCACATAGGTGGAAAGGCAGCTAGTAAACTGCTTAATTTGGAACTCTTTCCCTATGACCTTGGATTTAAAGGTCTCGTTATCCCTATCCACAAAATCACATGAAATACAGCTCCCACATCTGTAGCACCCTTGGGGTTTTGGTCCCAACCAGTTGATAGCAATACATTGTTAAGAGGTGGAGTTCCTAATCATATTAGGTGCTATGAAATTTTTAATGGTACGTACTTTCCAATAGATAACATTGGGGAAAGTTTTTAAATGTGGACCCAAAATCAGTAACACTGAAGAACATCCCAATGCTTACTCATAATTTTTTTGATGTTAGCCGCCGCATTATTAAAGGTCATACATAATAAATGGTGCTTTATATTTTTTCTCCTTCATGCTGACCTTCAGAACACTATCTATTCCTGCGCCCCTGGATCTCAGAAGATCTGCTCTGTTCTTCTGTTGAACTTTTGCTGTTGCTCTATCTAGATCCCCCTCCTTATGTCCCTTTTCCATAAATCTGGTTCTCATAATATGCGCCGTCATGTTTTATGCCATGCAATCTGAATCCATACTGCAATTTCTCCACACCCTGTACAATTTTCACAGGGGTATATTAAGGATTCAGCTCTTACTGTGGTTACCGGAAGCCTCCAAATAATTACTTACATTAACCTCTTTGGTATAAATTGTAGAGTTTATAGTACCTCCTAAATCTACCTGACTCCCGGCCTATGAATGAGGTCAAGGAATTCAATACTCGTTGTACTATGTTTAGAATTAAAAATCAGGCACCACTCATTATCATTAAGCTATCTAAGGAATTCTTCAAAAGTGTCTGCTTCTCCATCCCACACTTTACGTATGTCTGTCAATAAATCTTTTCCATGCCACTAATCTGTTCGCATATGGGCAGTTGTTCCAAATAAAATGTTCCTCCCATCTACCCATGTACAAATTGGTATAGCTGGGAGCAAATTTAGTGCACATTGCCATGCCTTTGACCTGCAGATAGAATTGCTATTGGAACAAGAAATAATTGTGGGTAAGGATAAAATGAATTCCATCCAAAATATTTTTTTTGAGGAGGTCTGTTAGATCAGGATCTCTCATCAAAAAAACTTTTATCTATGTGGACACTTTATTGTTGTTTATGTAATTGTTGTTTTAGATCACAGTCACAAGTATTTGTGTTAATATTTCACTACTTACCTATTGCATTAAGGTAGAGGTTTTATCAATACAGTATATGAGCACAGCCTGATATCTTTTCATATCTCTAACTTTGTTATTAATTTTGTGTACTTTACCTTTCCCTATTAAACCTAACTTTTTTATAAGGAAATTGATATTACTGAGTGCTTGCTAATGGAAGATTTTGATATTTTGATATTCTGCTGTAAACTGTATTTTTGGTGGTAATTTGCTAGTGTGCTTACTGTGACCCCTGTGACCCCTGCATTGGCTGAGGTCCTATTGTCGCCAGTAACCACTATTAAGAGTATAGGCCGGGATGCTGTTTTTTTATTCACAATATTCATGTTAGATTTTTGTTTGGGTGTGTTCTGGGAGTCCTGTAACTGCCTGAGTTAGCAGAAGTCTCCTCACCCCTATAAACCCCAATGAATAGTATTATGTCTGTGGTTCTCACAGAGAGAATATGATTATCCGGAGGGGATGGTATGTTTCCCAGATATGAAAGCAGCTTTTGGGTGGTGCCCCTAGTGGTCCAGGTTGGTGGTGCTACCATTGTAGTAGATGTTAGGTTAGGATTCTTCTTCTTTTGGAATATTTGGCACCTTTTTGCCATAGCTCGGGAGGAATTGCCCTTCCTGTAGGTAGGACCAAGCACTTTCCCAGTGGGTGGAGTCTGGATAGACTCAGTATACCAATGACCTACTGTTTTGCGCTCCTGCGGTAAGACGTTACATGCAGGTTTGGGGATATTATGTATTTACTGTATACACATTATCATATGCGATTTTTTTTTTTTTCAATTTACTGACTCCCGGCCTATGAATGTTTCATAAAGCAATAAAAAAAAAAAAAGAGAACAATAGAATGAAATGAAATAAAAATGTACAACAAAAATAATGATTCAACTGAATTAATATTTATGAGACAATCATTAGACTTAGCTTAACCAGATACTGTAGTTCATGCATAGCTCATTGCAATAAAAAAATGCAATAAGCCAATATCAAAATATTCAATAGAAGAGCAGTTGGGGACTTATTTTCAGATTTTTCAATAGCTTATATTGCTTTGAGACACAATCCTCAAAGCTACAACAGAGTGTGTTTTGATTATCATAAAAATATCTCAAACAGACATATTTAAAACTGGAGCTTTTATACATCAATAAAGCAATTCTCTAGATAGCCAGAGTATATTGAAAATCACATGTGTCTGCTCACCAAGGTATTAAAATTATACAGAGCTGCAGTGTTAGCATTTTGCAGTGACTTTTGATTAATTAGACTAACGTTTTTCTTTACTTTATCAAAGATGTTACTTTGATTGAAACCAAAGGGAGATCCATTGTCACATTCATCTTCTCAATGCTTTGATGATTCACACTTCAAAATGTCATGTTGAAAAGATTATGGTGCATTTCCATATTAGGACCGATAATAATACTTTCTTTGAACAATGGTAGCTTTTTGAAATCTTTATCTATAGAATTCTAATTCACTTAAAGCTCTTTTCAAATTGTGCCTTTGGCACAAATAATTTAAGTGACTAGGCTGCCAGGAGAGACTTGGGCACAAGTTCAGGGATGATCAAATGGGAGATACTTTATATTTTATTTAAAAAGCACAATGTTGTGTTAAATTAAATGTAACAAACAATGTCTGACATTAAGTGAAGCTCTAGTACAACATGTGGCAAAGTGAGATGGTTAAGGCATAGGTCAGCAGAACCTGAAACTCAGAAGCATGAGGATAATCATCCATTTCTCTTTGGAATTCAATCAAGAATAGTTTTTATTCCAGAACTGTAGCATTGTAACAGAAAAACGTATATGTCCTTCACAATGAACTTAATTTAAAGTGATCAGAAAAAAGGTACTATGGTTTTTAAGTTTAAGTACATGATGGCTTTTCCCTCCTGCGCCTCCGGCTTCGGTTAAGCCGCATCACTTCTCTGGTTGCCATTCTGCGGGTGCCTCCTCGTAGCCTTGTTATCGATGCGACCTCGGCTCCTTTTTATATCGGAAGACTAGTACTTTGTCCTGGGAAGATTAGGGAGGGACGACGGCAGGTCCGCACCAAGTGGGGAGTTCTTTCCAGTCGTGACCCAGCAGTGTGACCCAGAGCTTCCGGGGTCGGCTGCTAGAGCGCGTTTCTTAGGCCTTGTTCAGGGTGCCGGAGGCAGGAGTTGGAGGGCGGGCGTTCGCGAGGGTGGGCGGCAGTCTGCTGGGCGATCTGTGTTCATCCTCCCAGCAAGCAATGTGGCAAGTGCTCTGTTTGTAAATTTATGCATCCTGACAAAAAAACTTTTAAGTGTCCTAATGGTGATATTATTAATATTAATGATTTCATTCTTTGCAATACTGACCATGTAGTATATTTAATAGAATGTCCTTGTGGCCTTTCCTATGTGGGACGCACAAAGCGTGCTTTAAAAGTACGCATTTTAGAACACCTGCGGAATATTAAACTGGGTTTTATGAAACATAGCCTCTCGAAACACTATGCAATGTGTCACAATAGTGATCCCTCAACCCTCCAGTTTAGGGGTATCAAGCATATCCCTAATAACAGGAGAGGGGGGGATAGGGTTAAGGAACTCTCCAGGCAAGAAACCTTCTGGATACACAAACTAAACACCTTGCATCCAGGAGGTTTAAATGAGGACATAGATATTTGGTCTCTGTATTAATTATTATATAACACTTTCGACTTTTTTAAGTAGTTTTTAAATCATCTCATGCCCTTTTATTAATTTATGGTATTGTGAGTTAACTTTAATACTCTTCATTTTTATCTGCTGCTGTATGTGTTTTAGCCCATGCTGAACAATTTCTCATGCTTCTTTTATATCACTTATCCATTAACCAAGTCATCCAGGTCCATAGGGCATAATGTACAATCAGATATTCTGTACCTTTGCCATGTTTTAACATTTTTTTCTTTGTTTTAGCACATCAATCGCGTACAAGCTTGTGTTAATAAAGTTTGTTGAAGTTTTTTTGCATTTGTTAACCCTTGCTAGTGATGTATGCTAATCGGTCTTTAAACCCCGCCAGCCCCAGCACCTTCCCATTGGACATGATAGCAGAGCCAATGAGACTCGATCGTGGGGTATTTAGATTTCACCTGAATCCACCTAATTTCAGTCCCTGATGAAGAAACATTTCGTTTCGAAACGCGTAGGACAACGTGACGAGTGTTCTAGCTCTTGACCAGCACTTTATTGCGCGATCCGATCGTGTCCTGACGGCGCCGAAATCCCCGCGGTGACGTCACCAACGACGCGCCCCACGCGGAGGAGAATGCTAGCGCCCAGCTGATGCCCAGATCTGACTCATTGAAGTACTGCAGGGATCAGCAGCTCCCGGTCCACTCGTGCTCCGGGGAGCAAGGACCAGCGGAGGCTGTGCAACTACTACAATAGGACCCTGCACCACCGAGGACAACATCCTTACCCCTGTAAAGACACCTGATCCGGTTCCAGGAGGCGTTGGGTAACATATCCCGAAACTGCTTGATTTTAATGCAATTGATGTACGCACAATACTCACCCTTGTTATTGTTTATGTGAATAATATTTTTTAATGCACTATGAGCGTTGTGCGATGTGTCTTTTTTGTATTTATCTGCTATAGAGCATATCTGCTCAAAAATCCGGTGCTCAAAAAGAAAACCTCATAAGTTTCTTTGTTGATAGGAGAAAAGACTGAACATGTACCACATCTGTGGCTATAAGATATAAGCTCTCAATGAGAGTCAATTCTACTCAAGGCTTGATGAATAGGAAAATCCATAAGTATTCACACATAGGGTCCACGGATCCACAGGTCAGTCATTAGCGCGTGTCCTCCCACGGGGCAGTCTTAGACTGGCTTGACAAACAGCACGATGATGTCAGACTGCAGGGCACTTGTATACCTCCACGCTAGACTGTTCCTCTGATGTACCCAGTGTACTCCCACGGGCTCTGCGACTCAGTGTCTCCACTTGTAGCCGGTCAGTCAGGATATCTCGCCCGCCTCCTTGATGTTAATAATTGTTACCGGATTGCAGTAGAACTCCTGAACCACTGAGCAGTCTCCTATCTTGCGTGCTCCCAGGTATCATTTGCGGATCATTTGGAATTGGGGAAAGCATTGCATGTTCTACATCCTAAGGAATATCAATTCCTGTACACTGAGTATTCTGTTACACTGAGTATTCTGTTACACTGAGTATTCTGTTACACTGAGTATTCTGTTGTGCCTGTGTTTCACCATCTCCCAAAGATCTATAAGTCACTCAACAAGCCTCCGGGGCGACCCATCGTGTCGAGTATTGGATATTTGGGAGATGGTCTATCACGGTACGTGAATAACTATTTGAAACCGTTAGTGTTTGGGCTGCCCTCTTTTATACGTGACACCACAGATTTACTCATGGCTATAGAAAATGTGACATGGGAAAAACGTTATCGATGGGTCACCATGGACGTCACGTCTTTCTATACTAACATTGAGCACAATCACGGTATTACGGCAACACAATATCTTTTGCAATCTTCACATTTATTAATTGCACAACGAACATTTCTTATAGATTCAATATTATTTTTACTCACGCACAATTATTTTTTGTTTGATGCACAGTTTTATTTGCACAAGAAGGGGACAGTAATGGGGACCTCATTTGCCCCTTCTTATGCAAATCTGTATATGGGTTACTGGGAGCACGAGCACATATATAGTAGCACTAATCGATTTCGTCACCATATGATTTTTTATAAACGCTTTATAGACGATTTGATTTTTATTTGGGATGGGGATATTAATACACTAAACACCTTTATTGATAAACTTAATAATAATTATATTAATTTACATTTTACGATTGAAACTAATATTAATCATATTAACTATTCAGACGTGACGTTATCCGTGGATATGGACAATCATATACAAACTAACATTTTTAGAAAATCCCATTCAAGGAATTCATTTCTAAATGCCAAAAGTAGTCATCCAAGACCCTTAATACATGGAATTCCAAAAGGGCAGTTTCTCCGATATAAAAGATTGTGTTCAGAGGAGGCTGTCTTTTGCGAACAATCTCAGGATTTATGTCACAGATTTGAACAAAGAGGGTATCCCAAAGAGGTTATAAAATCAGCATTCGAACAAGCTAAGCATACTGATAGAAGGGACTTGCTAAGTCATAAGAAACACGATAAGAAACAAAAAGACAAACAGGACTTGCAGATTCCTTTATTCATTGCACAATACAATAGACAGGCAACTCAGATTTTCAAAATCATAAGAAAACATTGGGACACACACAGATTAGATCTTGATCTACAACCGATTCTAACTAGGGGACCTCGCATGGTTTTTAAAAAAGCTAATACCATTGCGACATCAGTGTCCCCTAGTCTATTCCAATCAGCTGATAAACAAAACTGCATTCGTTGCATTCCTAATGGCTTTTTCTCTTTTGGCTACTGCAATTTTTGCAGTTATGCTAATCCTTTGAAAAGAATAAGAAAAGCACATTCGAAAAATAGTTACAAGATACAAACATTTATAAACTGTCACACTAGCTTTGTCATTTACACACTTTGGTGTGGATGTGGCAAAAGCTGTGTGCGTCGTACAATCAGACCCCTATAAACAAGGATCTCTGAGCATGTACGGCTCACCAAAATTCATGATTGGTCTCATCCTGTACCTAGACACTTTACTAACTTTGTTGAAGGTGGAATTGCCAATTTTCATTTCTCAGGTCTTGAACATGTTCCACTGCACACTAGAGGAGGTGATAGACACGATCTTCTCAATCGCAGGGAGATGTATTGGATCTTTGTATTAGATACTCTGCGCCCAATGGCATCAATGTGGATTGGGAATTGAAACATTTCTTATCACAGAGATCTTGATCACTCTGGTGTGCGGTTTAATGTTGATATATCATGTTCATAGATGTTCCATTTATGTTTATTTACCCATGTTAGAATATATATTTATATGATATAAATTCATTAACTAGTAATAGATGATGAATAACATGGAGTATGGATTTATTAATTCATTCACGTTATGGTATGATATAATGGACTATAGTTTTTATAAGCAAGGTGTCCATAGATATCTAATGTTCACAGTTTATTCAGACAGTTAGAATTATTCAAATGGTTTATTAAATTCAATGAGTTATAATGATCACCATTTATTATCTAGAATTGTTTAGAGTTCCACAGATTGCATTATAATATGATTCATTTCTAGAGATATAGTTAAATGTAGTACTGGCTATGTTTAACAAACTTTGGTCTAAACAATACATATATATAAATTTCATAGATTTAGTTTATACAGATTATTCATGGGGGTCTAGTAATATAGACCTGAATTAGTTGTTTTTAATTTGTTGTTATTAATGTGAATTTATTCAATGATTCACCAATAAGAGAGGTGTGGTTAACGTCTCTCTTATAGTTGTTCACCAAGTTTTTATACTAAGAGTTCCCTATAGTATACTCCCTGCTATTTGCATAATTACCAGCTGCTAGCTATACAGATTATCCATTTGATTGGCTCAGTTGTCAGTGTTATGAAGGGAGGTGCTATATAGGAGAGCACTTGGCAATCACCTGATACTCTTTGATAAAGCACCCTGCGTGTGAGTGTCTGCATCAGTACTCTTTTTGTCCATGTTTTTATCTAAATAAACCTTTTGATTATCATATCCCTATTCTCTTTGTGTGAGACGCAGTGCACCGTTTGTTTTCCCTATGGGAGTTCCTGTATGGGAGGTTTGCCTGCTTAAGTACAGATGTAGCTGCCTGTTCTCTACCAGAAAACGGAGTAAGGTAGCGCTAAATCTAAAAACATATGTGAGTGCTAATCACTAAAGTGAGTGCTATGTAAATAACCTAGTATTCTTTGGTATACAAGAATATAGGCGGCTGCCTGTGATATAACTCTGACCCCCAGGTCAGAGGGACAAGTATGTGAAGGAAGTGTTTATATCTCTGGCGCCCAACACATATAAATATATGCAAAAATAAAGGATATATACAACCAGGACTGGCAGGTAGTATGAATCCAAGGATGTGCTCTAATCGGTGAGGAAATCGTTACATGAAATAAAAACAAACAGAATACATAGCGTAATACTGTGGGGTTAAAACGAAACAATACAAGACATATGATGGTAGACAAAACTCAATAAAGTAAACATGCTGAGGTGAACAACAGGTGAACTGATAAAATAAACATTTAATAAAACGACGCAAATGAATGACAATACTGGACAGGTAAAAATCCTATAAGACAAGTCCCACCGAACACTTTGGGCGGCCCTAGAAGTCGGCAAACAAACAGTGTATAGTAAATCTACCAGCCACCTATGGGAAAGTGGCAGTGCAGCGTGCCCGCGCCCCCCCCCTTCCCTCCTTCCCACCCTCCCCCGCCTTAATTTACTTTTTTTTTGTGTTGTTCCCCCAAGTTTAACCTACATAAATATCCCAACTGGTTTTAGAGATATCATGTGCAACGCATGAACGCTTGTGGCTTCAGAAGGAGAATGTAGCAGTATCGTACATGACTGTAATACTGTGAATGTTCGTGTTATTTGTATTGCGATGCTATTTATATTGAAAATATTCCAATAAACTTGAAGTTATAAAAAAAAAAAAAAAAAAAAGACAAGTCCCACTGACAACTCCTCTGCTGAGGCTGAAAAGCCCACGTGCCAGACGGAAAGTGGTAGCAGGCAGTGGATATGTTAGAGAGTATCCCCTCTCATCTGTGGCGTAACAGCTCCAGGCTCTCTCTCCTCGGCACGGCACTGACAGAGTTTACCTCTCAATCTGACGTACAAGCAGTAGCAGATTGCTGAGTTGATCTAGCAGTTTTGGGTCACCAAACCCAAACCCAAATGCCCGGGACTTTAATCAGGTGCACTGCATCTTCTAATTCATGTAGTATATATATGGACACACCAAGACATTATCCTTATACCCCTGAGGAAGAAAGCTGCGTCTTTCGAAACGCGTAGGGTGGTCCCGCTGACACCACTGCTGACCTAATACCTCATCCCTTCTACTGGCTGTTGCGTAGCGAATCTGCTGTAACCAACTGCTAACTCCATTTGGCTGCATTACGGCGAACCTATCACTGCCGTCTATCACTCTCAAGCTGATCGCGCACTTCCCGTCTGGCCTCGCGAGAAGAGGGGGGCGCTCCGCCCGAAAGCATCTGCTGATGATTAGGACGCCACCCGTTAAGCCAGAGTGCCTAGTTTATTAGCGGTAGAGGGGGTAGGTGGTTAGGCCTACCAGGAAGGTTGCAGTAGGGGCTAACGCCTGCATTACCTTAGCGGTTGTAACCACTATGGTAATGAAAGGGTTAACCTCTCCCACTACCCACCCGAGAGGCCTAAGCACTCGGAGGGTGAAGACGTCAAAAGTAAGAAAAACATTGATCGTTTATATTTTTTTCAGTGCAGATTTTTGATGATTGTTTTTTTAATTGTGTTTTTTGTTGCTTAGTTTTATTCTTGATTTGTTTGATTTGTTAAATTCCTCCACCTATGCTGGCCCCCAGACAACTCTGCAGCTGCCCCCTAACCCACGGACCAGGAGGTAAAGGGACCTGGCTACATGTACATCCCAGTTCCTAAATGAAAAATAATTAAAACAAAAAAACCTTAGTGTAATATGTAAAGTGTAGATTAAAATCCTGCTATAATTGTAAACACTTAAAGAATAGACTTCTTACTCAGGCAAGGAAAGAGAATCCGAATATCACTTCTTGGAGTTCTTGATGTACTGTTGTGATGTCTTGGAGATAACTGGCTGATACCAGCTCACACGTGAAGCAGAAGTGCACGGATAGACCGACTGCCGGGCACGAGAGACGCAGGACGCTCTTCATACCGGAGCAAGTCGGAGAGAGACAGATCTCTGGTGATGAAAAATAGACTGAGGATTGTTCGCTAATGTGCAATACTTTCAAACTTATTGTAAGTGTGATGTGTATATTTTTAAGGTTTTAAAGAATATATTAAGTAGGTTACTCTCTGCTTTGCTTTTCCCCTATATTTCCACTCCTGTGCTGACACCTATGGAAGAGATGTAAGTCCAGCAGTTTTTACATCCAGTTCTCTACAAGACATCACTGTGCCAATTAATGGGTAGATGTGGTGGGGGTAGTTGCACCGGGGACGGTAGTTAGGCCTTCCATGTGGATATCGGGAGGGGAGTTAACCCCTTAATTACCAGTGGTTTGTCATAGGAGACCAGTACTTTTAACACCTTTTTACTGTACCTTCCGGGATCAATTCACCAGGCAGGACAAGGTAATTGTAAGGTCCCCCGCTGCGTGGTCTCCCGCTCTCGGCGCCCCCTTACCTGGTTCTTCCGCTGCCCCGAATCCCTGGCGGCGTTCCTCTGCCATCAGCGTCACCCCTGCGGCTGCTCCTTCACTTCCGGGTCACGCGCGTCATCATTACAGGCGCGCGCGGACCCAAGTCTCTCTTAACTGGCGTCCGGAGCCTGGTCCCGCCTCCTCCGTTCAGGCATGCGCACTAGCGCGCTCTCCAGCCCCAGCTCGACCAGGTCCACCCCCAGGCTTCTCTCTCCTATCAGGGTTAACCCCTGGACCGCACCTCCGCTCCTCCCTTTCCCCTGATAGGTCCCAGCCCACTATTTAGTCTGCGCTCACCATTCTCCCGATTGTAAAAATTTTTGCTCGCCCGATAAAAACTGTAGCCAAACGTGGGATTCACTAACAAGTTCAAGGCATTTTTTTCCGGCTGAGCAAAAATCTGCCCGACCGCCCGAGCTTCCCCCCCCCCCCCCCCCGCTATCGTGCTGAAACTTGTAAAGCGTGATAGCTGATTTAAAAAAAGCTGCCTGTAAGAACTGCATGGAGACGCTGCGTCTCCATGCACGGCTCTTACAGTCGATCGTGAAGCATAAATATATATTTTAATAATAGTATAGAGGAGTAGGGGCTCTCCTGAGCTGAACCGCATTGATTTGAGTCTCAGGGACCCCTTACTTCATGAGATACAGGCCCCGTTACGAGGTGCCGGTATCCTCCTGCATGATTTCAATCCCCCGGTCACGTGACGCGGGAGATTGCAAAGCACAGGGGATACCGTCACCCCATAACGGGGCCTGTATCTCATGAGGTAGGGGGTCCCCAAGCCTGAAACCAATGCGGTTCAGCTCAGGAGTCTCCCTGCTCCTCTACACAGTATCAAAACACACAAAACAATTTTTTTTAAATCATTACCGAAGCGGGTATCTGCTATGGTAATGGAGTTGCTTTAAAATCATTGTTATTAATAGTGTGTGGGAGCAGGGGATCTCCTGAGATGAACCATATTAATTTCAGAATAAGGGACCCTTTGCTTCCCGAGTTACAGACCCAGATATGGGGTGCTGGTATCTCCTCCATTATATACATGTCACACGTCACGCGATGTGAACACTTTTAAAATGGCGACGACTCTGGCATCCGATGCCCCATACCGGGGCCTGTAACTCGGGAAGGAGGGGGTCCCTGAGCCAGAAATCAAAGCGGTTCATCTCAGGGGACCCCCTGCTCCCGCACACTATTAAAAATAATACATTAAAGCAGCTTCATTACCATAGCGGCTCTCCGCTAAGGCTATAAAAGGGTTAAGGCACTATAGCATGTTTATTGTGGACAATTGTCCAAAATAAACATTGCAATACACAACACACCCACCCCCTGTGCCCCCAACAACCCCTATACCCCCCTAACATACATAAAATATCTTAATTTTTTTTTTATGCACAGGAATTATACTATAAGCTGGCGGTGGCACTCGGGTGGTCCCCGTGGGTTACCTTGGGCCCCAGAGGGGTCCTTGGGTGGTACCCGCAGGCATCCAGGGATCCCCGCTTGCCTGCGGTACCAATCCTGTGCCAAAAACCCCCAACAACAAAACCATAAATAAATACTTTTAAATAAATACACCTCCTCCCCCCCCCCCACCCACCTCCTAACACATACAGTATAATAATGGTCAAAATTACAATTATTCAGATATAGTTAATAGTTGCCAATTTAAAATACAACATTAAGAAGCATAAATAAAGTATATAAATCTTGCACTCACCCCTGCCAGGCTGCCAAGATGAAGGCCGTTCTCATCCTCATCACCGTCCATGTCCTCCGTTGCTAAGAACAATACAGAACAATTAAAAAAAAAGACATTCTAATGTCCCCTAACCCCTTAATCACCTTAGCGGTTAGTAACCGCTATAGTAATTAAGGGGTTAACCCACCCTCCCCCACTACCCACCCGGTAGGCCTAAACACCCATACTTGGGGACAATAGCCCCTTCTCCCACCCCCGCTACCCACAATAAAAAAATACACACAACAGCCCCACTACCAACCTCCTATGCCACCAACAAACCATTACAATATTTAATAAACAACAATACACAACCCACCCCCTGTGCCCCCACATAAAACAAATATTTATTTTACAAACACAATTAATACCCCATGCTGGCGGGGGTCCCCGGGTGGTCCCGACGGGTGACCGCAGGCCCCACACTGCACCCCAGGTGGTACCTAGGGGTGTCTGGGGGCATCCGGGTGGTATCTGCTAGGCTCTGTGGCCTCCAAGTGGTCCCGCGGGCCCCACGGGTGGTCCCTGTGGGTGTCAGGGGGTCCCTGGGTCATCCCCACGGGTGTATGGGGGCCTTGGGTGGTTCCCACAGGGGTCTGGGGGGCCCTCAGGTGGTTCCCACAGGGGTACCCATGGCCCCCACAGCTGTGGGGCACCCGGTTCCTCCCTACGGGTCCCTGTGTGGTCCCCTGCGGTACCTTGTATATAAAAAAAATAAAACATGTCCTACATTTAAATCAATAAACCTCCCCCCCTCATCCCCCTCGTCCCCCCACCCACCACCACAAAACACATACAGTACACTAATGGGCAAAATAACTATTATCCCGATATGGATAATAGATTATTTGCCCATTATTAAACACATCATTAAACATGAAGCATAAATAAAGTAAATAAAAACCATTCTACTTACCCCTGGCAATATTAAGGGTGTCCTCGTCAGCTTATTGCTCGTCCATGTCCACCGTTGCTAGAAAGCATACATAGCAAAATACATTCTAATGTCCCCTAGCCCCTTAATCGGTTAATAACTGCTATAGTATTTAAGGGGTTAACCCACCTTCTGCCACTACCTATCCAGGAGGCCTAACCACCCTCCCCAGGCAACCACCCCCACCGTTCACCCATTCATTGGTACAGTGGGTTCATCATGCCCATATATTATGGGCATGATTGACCAATATACCAAGAAATAGGAAAGGACTGAAAAACAAAAACAGGCCCAAATAAAACACAGGACATCTGTTGCTTGATGTGCATTTGTATCAGCCCCCGGACCATGTGAGCCACTGTACAAGGTTGTCTAACTCCGCACAGATAACATCAGAGAACCAGAGCCCTGCAAAAGACAGGCGTCCTCATCTGCAGATCAAACATGTTCTTGTTTGACACCCCCAGTGGTGACTACCAGATTCTTAGGAAATTCCATATGCAGGGCTCCGGTTTTTCTACGGAATGAACTCCCATGGATGATTCTTATTCCAAGTGTTTTGGAACAGTGCCGGTAGTAGCTATAGGACGTTTTTCTTTACTTGGAACTTGTTTACATAGAGGGAGAATTTTATTAATAGTGTTAGAGGGAAGCACCACTGACGCTTGTTCTGTGGGAATGAGCTAGAAGAAGGGGCTCACCCCCTGAAAAATAGCCTCCTTGATTACATTTGCCCCTATCTTTTTCTTCTCTTTTTCTCCTTTTTGGAAGTTTCATGTGCCCTTTGTCTTTCTCCCTTTTTTCCCTCCTTTCTATTTTTGAGATTAGCAATATTCTTTTTTTCTTTTTTGCATCATCTGTTGTATATGCATGGTGTATGTATTTATCTATATTAATTTTCCATTTGGATTATTTTGATTAGTAAAATATGATTATTCTTGACAACTTTTTCCTAGATTCCTGATTTTTATATTGAGTTCAGGGAGCCTATATTGGATTTTGTGTTGTTGCTTTGGAGGGATTAAGGGTTCCTCATTTTGTTCCCTTTGCACTACCCTTTCAGGATATTCTCCTATGAAGTTAACGTTCAGCCTTTTTTTTAATATATAGTGCTGTCTAAACCTTATATTTTCGGAACATTATTTAATGAAGTCATTGGTGTACGGGAGCAATAGACATCAACCATGGTAAAAGAAACTTGTCTGACCATAAACAATAAATAACAATAATAATAATTCTTACAATGTAGACTTTTAATTACAGGTGCACACCCAAGTGCTATCACTGTACTCTATGTGAAGCGGGAGTATAGCTGTATTCCCACGGTTTTCTCTAGGTGGGTGTGACAGGGGAGGGGTGCCAAGCAAGTATAAAGGGGTCACCCCCATTAGGCACCCCCTTCAACCGTCTGGGAAGTGAGGCGTTAACCCGAAATGTACTTATAATACATATGTCCCCCTGCTTCACAACCAAAAGGTATGTCCCTTGGTTATCCTATTCCCACATTTAGAGGTAATTCCTGTATTTGTATTCCCCTGCCTCAAGGTAAACTGTGTTCTATTTGATAGAAATGTATATGGGTACAATTATTTGTGTTTGTGCCTTTACAGTGTATGCACCAGCCACATACACTGGGATCAGGTCGGGAGGGAAATGGTTAATTGCATTTACATGTTTTTTGCCCTTTGTCCCATTTCCCGCCTTTGCATTCTCCATTTTGCAGTCTCTCCATAGGTCGCCATGGGAGCCCCATGTAAAACTATGGAGATTCCGGCCATTTGGGCCCGATATCGCAGAAGACCTGCAGGTGGCGCCCGAGAGGAGGAGCGGCAATTCCCCATTGAAAGTGAATGGAGTAATGCATTTCAATGGGGATTCCTTGAAGCCAACCTCCGGAGATGAGCTGGCAGCCAGCCAGACCGCAAAACCGCAAGAGCGGAAACAATGTCTAAAAAGAGCTTTGATCAGGTCTTGGTCAAGTTCACGTCCAATTGGCATGGGAACTTTTGTTCTAGGGCACCCAGAAAAAAAATTAATTTTTGCCACTAGCCCCTAGGAACCAATTCACTCAAACCAAACCGGGTCCGACAATGGCGGCGAGAAAGGGTCGCCACGAGGGTCGCACCATTGTCCGCAATGGCAGAGAAAGCCGCGTAGCAAGTCCAAACCAGTGTAAACTGAAAACCCATAACTCCGGTTCCGTGGGGACCAGAGGGCTGGGATTTGGCCAGGATGTAGTCACTGCTCCAGCATGACTGCGTGGCAATTTCCAGCCCTCTCCCCTCAACTGAACGGAGTAGGGTTAACTGTGAAAAAGTGTGGGTTTCCCACTGACTTCAATGGTAGCGGAGGTCCCATTGAATCCTATGGCCGCGCCGGCCCTATTGATTCCAATGGAAGAAAGCAGCGTGGCTTTGAAACGGCTAAGTCCAAAAGTGTGTAAAGTGAAAACCCATATCTCCGGTTCTGTGAGTACCACAGGGCTGGGATTTGGGCAGCATGTAGTCACTGCTCCGGCATGACTGCATGGCAATTTCCAGCCCTCTCCGATCAACCAGACGGAGTATGGGTAACTGTGGAAAATGTGTTTTTCCCATTGACTTCAATGTCGGAGTTGCTCCATTAAAAGCCTATAGCGGCGGAGCCCATTGATTTCAATGGAAGAGTGAAATGCAGTGATTTCTTTTAGCATAGCAGAGAATCCTACATTAAAGTTAATAGGGGATTTTAACTTAGTTTTGGTATCTCCGGTTCTGGGGGTCATGGAGGGCTGATATTTGGCCACTATGGCAAGGGTCCTCCGGCATGAGGACCTGGCAAATTTCAGCCCGCTCAGACCCACAGAACGGATTATTTTAATATAAATATGATTGTGAAAATGTACTATGTTTTGGGTCTAGGGTAAATCCCGGGAAAGCTAGAGGCCCATATGGTATGTTAATGCTCAGGGGGTGACAAGAGGTCTACAATAATCCCCCTGATCAAAGGCTCCCCCACCCTGCTTGTGTATGCCAGGGCGGAGAAGAGCAGGACATGAGTTGTTCTGTAGGTGTTTTAAATCACACCTTCAGACAAAGATTTTCCTGTCCAGGGCAGACTAGGGGATGCCAGTCTGTTGGGAGGGGGGCTAGGAAAATGAGCCCCTGATTAGAATAATGCCCAGCCCTGTGGGCAGATATTACCTTGCTCCCACGTGAGATGGCAAGGGGTAATTGGGTGGAGGTAATTGGTAACCAATACCTGGCACCCAATGTAAAGGGACAGGGCTGAAACCCCATATAAATGAGTTTAAGCCCTATGCCCAGTGTCTTCGTTTTGTCTTCGTGTCTTCGTTGGTATCCTGTATGCCTGAATGAATTGCCAATCCAGATCCTGATTGCTTCATTGTCCAACCCCAAAGTAAATGTCCATATTCTGTGTGTTATTTGTATGTCTTGTGTGTTCACCTTTTTCAAGGAATAAACTATATTTATCATATCTTGGTCGCATTCCATTCAACCAAGAGATATTTTGGTGTATTATTATAACCCTGCACAAGCTCCCGTGACAGTGGGTTGTTGGCTGAATGTCTGAGTGTGTTCCCTGATACATTTGTCCAACAAAGAAATGTGCCAGACCTTCAATTGTGGTAGAGGCTGGAGGTGTACTCAGTGTAACGGTTGCACTGCCCACGAGCAAGACAGGACCCCGGTACTGAGGTGGTGAAGTATAGAACCACGCACCCACAGCAGCAGAAGCATGCCTGGCAGGCGTTTTGTCAATGTAGCCGGGTCTGGGTTGGAGAGAGTGGGTTGGTCCTGATACTTGCCAAGGTCTTGGCATGGAGAGGTCAGAATTGTCAAAGTCAGTTAAACCGTGGTCTGGGGTTGGAGAGGTCAGAATCGTGGAAGTCCGTATAGCCGTGGTCTGGGTTGGAGAGGTCCACAGAGTCGAGGGTAAGCCGGGGTCAATATCCAGAGTGGTACAGAAGTCAAGCCGGGTCGGTACACAAGGAATCAAACTCCAGGAAGAAACACAAGACAAGGAGCAAGGCACAACAAACGCAGGAGCTCAAGGATACAACAAGTTATGCTCAGCAAGCAGGAACGGAACAGCAAGGTATTTGTAGCACACAGGAACCAGTAGCAAGGGTGGGCAGAGCGGAGGCGCAGCCTCTGCTGAGGCAGGGATTGGCTGCAGGAGACAAGTGGGCTAGATGAGAACTTGCCACGCAGCTGGTGTGCGGTGCACGGCGTCACGTGCGCATGCCACGCGAGAGAAGATCGGCGCGTCTGAGGGGGCGGAGCTAAGCTCTGTGGCACTCTAGAAGAGCTGTGCGTGCACGTGCGCTCTGTAAGCAGAGCGGGGGTGCGCGCATGCGCTGGTACCTGAATGGAGGTCTGTGCGGTGACAGGTAAGGGGGGAACACGTCCTTTGCGATTCCTTATACTCAGCTCTTCGAGCAGTATAAACGTGATCGCAGAATAACAACTGCCAGGCATCGTCAAGAGATGTAGGGAGTCCCCTTGTACAGTGAGCAATATCCTGACTGATTGCCATATGTTAATTACACTCGATGCTACTCGAAGCTAAGTAACCAATAAATTGTATTTTTTAATAACAACTGGTTTTGGTTTTATTCATATGTGCACACATGGCTGAGATCATCAACCCAAATCAATCTCTTGAATAAGTAATTTTCTTGTCAGAACAACACCTTTTTATTTCTAGTAAGCTATTGAAATAAACAACCTCTATAAAAATGTAAAAAAAAAGGATTTATGACGTGTTGTCAGTTTCGTATTTGTTACAGTAACCATTTCAAAGTTCAGTACACGTTCAATGGGAAATTTAGCCACACTTCCACTACATTGCGGGGGTTGCACATAGAGATAAGTGACATTCTCGACGGAACTCAAATTTGCCGTGGATTTGGTTCCTTTCATTTGAGGTTCAGTGACAAATTGCCGGTTTAATTTATTTTTCTAACAGTGAATATCTGTTCTGCGTATTCTGGATTTTAACAATACTCAATCTGTTCCGTGGAAGAATATGCGGGATGGTGGAGGATGGAAGACGTCCATTTAGTGTTTTTTCTAGTTCTATATTTATCATCTTAAACCTTAGGTACCCTAAGAAATATGCAAATGGACATACCAAGAATATTTCAATGAGTCACATCCCACACTTCTTGAAAGGATGTTCATAACCCTTATATTGAGTACAGTAGACCAGCCTAAGGTACCTAGTGATGGGAATGGTATACTGTCCTAGACCCAAAAATTAATTTTGTAGATTCCGACTGCGGATTTAATTCCCACAGATCGGATTTGGCAGTGAAAGCTCAGGAAAATCTGCTGATCAGATTCAGACAGGTTCGTCCATCTCTAGTTAGACATCAATTATAGGGCAAGGGTGAACAAACATTTAACTTGCAGTTCATGGGGTCACAATCACTAACTTTACTATATAGTGCAAGGCATTCAGCATTTCAGCATTTAGGATTATGATACTTATGATAATTAATAAACTATATTATTAAACATCCGTTATCCTAACGTTAAGACCGAAACGTCAATATGACCACCATTAAACACTCTTTTTTTTACATTTGCAAAGTCTTGTGGAGTGCCTGTTTTTTTAAGATAAAGTTTGCAGTGATTAACTGATGAAGTGAGCGCTTCTACTTTCAAAGTTTTCCTCCCTCTGTTCTCCCCTTTAAGGTGACGTCACAACAAGGGAAGGCATCAGATGGTACATCAACCAATTCTTTTTTTTGTAACTTTCTTTTATTGGATTTTTGCAGGTATAATACAATCAGTTATCACTTTGGTACCTAATGGTAGATTGTAGGACATACAACATTGATACAGACATGGGGAGGGGTAGACATGAGTGGGTTAGGATAGAGGAGAGGGGGGGAAGGGGGAGGGGTGTGGAGAGGGCAAGGGACTGAGGTATCCTCTTCCGTGTGCTCCAGTAGACTTAGCTCGCTTCTGCAGACTTAGATGTATCCGCACCGCCCCCGCACCGAATTTACGGGCCCGGAGGTTGTGTGGTTCCTCTCTGTGGATCCTGTATTCATGAGTGTTATAGTTCCTCACGTGTGTTTAGTCCGGCATCGAAGGAAAACCCATCTGATTTTATCAAAGCCAGACGGAGGCATTGCTCATCCCTGGGATGTCGGTCTGTGCCAGCCACAGTGACCAGACTTTTTGGAAATTTACGCCAGTGTCGTTGACCAGACTCGTCAACTTTTCCATCTGGCAAGCAAACCAGATTCTGTTCCGAATTTTGTCTATTGATGGAATTGTATTCTGATTCCACAGTGCTGCGGTCTCGCACCTCATCGCCGTAGCAAAGTGTGCTATTAATTTATTTCCTGATCTCGATACCTCATCCGTGGGCTTACCTAATAGGAAAACCCACGGGTCAAGTGTAATTTTGAGGCCCAGGAAGACCCTCTGTAGCCAATTCCTGATTTGTGTCCAAACGGGTATGATTCGTGGACAAGACCACAGCATATGTACCAGATCTCCCCGTTCCCCGCACCGCCTGGGGCAGAGCGGGGAAGCGCCCGCGACGAATTTAGCCAATCTAACTGGGGTGAGATACCACCTCATTAACACTTTATATGAGTTTTCCCTCAATGTCGTACAAATCGAGCTACTGGCCGCAGCCTTAAAGATCGCCGTCCACTCTTCGTCTTCTAACGGTCCTGTCAGGTCAGTCTCCCACTGTGTCATAAACCTGGTTTTGCGCGATCCGTCGGTGTCTGCCCTAACCACTTCCCTGTATAGAGCAGAGATGAGTCCCCGTGTGTCGGTTCCCCGAGCACAGAGCTTTTCAAAATTAGTTAGAGGTGGTCTATTGATGTGTTTGGTATAAAATGCCCGGACCTGTAGGTATCTAAGAAACTCTGTGTTTGGTAAGTCCGTATCTGACTGCAATTGTTCAAATGTTTTGATCGTGTCTCGTCCCTCCAGGTCCTTAAGCCTTCTCAGCCCCAAGTTTTGCCAGAGAGTGTAGTTCCTACCTATCAGCCCTGGAGCAAAGTCTGGATTTCCGTATAGGGGGGTCATTAAAGAATGTTTTGAGGTTAATGTGTGATTACTTTTGGCCGCTTCCCAGACCGATAGGGAGTTATGCACCGAGGGCAGCGGGTTCTGCATATCTTTTAGTCTGGGTTTAGGATACCACAGTATATCCTTAAGCTCGAGCGGGGCGCAGACCTCCCTCTCCAGTGCCACCCATCGCCTCTGCTCCGGATCACCATGCCATTGAGTAATTTGGCATAGTTGTGCCGCTTTATAATAGGCCATCAAACTCGGTACTGCTAAGCCTCCAGTTTCCTTAGGTCTTTGCATAATTGACATTTTTACCCGTGGCTTTTTATTCTTCCAGATGAACTGTGTAACTGCGCTCTGCAGTTCCTTAATGTCTGATCTCACCACGGGTATCGGAAGTGTTTGGAACAGGTAGAGTATCCTGGGGAGGAGGTTCATTTTCACACAGTAAATTCTGCCAATCCAGGATATCCCATATGCAGACCAATCTTTTAGTTCTTTTGTGAGGGCTCTTAGGAGTCTCGGATAATTCTCCTGATAAAGATTGGAGTTATGTTTAGTTAGGTATATTCCTAAATATTTTATCGCCTTGGGCTGCCATTTAAACTGAAAGTTGATCTCTATTAATTTCTCCGTCTCCTTTGGAATATTTAGGTTCAGTGCCTCCGACTTAGATTGATTTATCTTAAATCCGGAGATTCTGCCAAATGTTTCCAGTAGAGCAAACAGATTGGGCAGCGAGGTAAGCGGTTTCGTCAGCGACAAGATAATGTCATCTGCATACAGAGCGATTTTGTGCTCTTGGGATTGAATTTGTATGCCGGCAATATCCGGGTTGCGACGTATGTGCGCCGCTAGCGGTTCCATGCATAGGGCAAACAACAAGGGCGAGAGTGGGCAGCCCTGTCTGGTCCCGCTTTTGATTTTAAACAACTCTGACGGGAATCCTTGATGGACCACCTTGGCGGTCGGGGTTGTATATAATGCGTTTATTGCCCCTAGAATTTTACCTCCAAACCCGAATGCTTCAAGCGTGGACTCCATGAATGGCCAGTCAATCCTGTCAAAGGCCTTCTCTGCGTCTAAACTTAATACTACACCTCGGATCCCGTTGGCATTGATAAAGTTAATGATATCTATGATTCTTCTAGTATTGTCGGCCGCTTGTCTATTGCTAATAAAGCCAACTTGGTCCGGGTGGATAAGCCTTGGCATGATTGCGCTCAATCTGTTGGCCAGCAATTTGGAATATATCTTGACGTCCGAATTGATTAATGATATCGGCCTATAGCTTTGACAGTTTGTAGGATCTTTGTCCTGTTTATGGATTATAGATATCGACGCCTGGAGCATCTGGTCCGAGAAGGGTTCCCCCGCCAAGACTCCGTTAAATAACTTGAGCATGTGCGGTGCTAGAACCCCTATGTATTTTTTGTAGTATAAATTAGAAAACCCGTCTGGGCCCGGGGCCTTAGAGGGTTTGAGGTTTTTGATAACCGCGGTCAGTTCCTCCAGAGTGAAATCAGTCTGGATTGCCTCGCTCTCCACTCTGCTCAGCCTAGGTAAGGCTGCCTCTTTTAGGAAGGTCTGTAATAATTTGCTTGTTTTGGAATTGTGTATCACCTTCTCCCCATTATAAAGCTGTTCATAGTAAAGTCTAAACTCTTCCACTATACGTTTCGGGTTGGAGGTCAATTCCCCCGATTTGGTTTTGATGGCCTGTATGTTATAGTTTGGTTGCCTATTGCGAATCCTGTTGGCTAGCATAGTATCCGGTTTGTTGGCTTTCTCAAAAAATTTCCTCTTGGTCCAGCTAATGTCCCTCTCGGCCTGGGATGTGAGGAGGAGGTTAAGTTCTATCCTTACATCCTTCAACTCCTTAAGAATGTCTTCTCCACCTGATCGGCTATGAAGTGGGGAGAGCTCATGTAACCTCTTGTATAGTTGTGACAATTTCGATTCCCTCTGTCTTTTTCGCCTTGCTGCGAGACTAATGAGCGTTCCACGCATTGTGGCCTTGTGAGCCTCCCACAGTATAGTGTGAGATTCCACTGTACCTGCGTTCATGACAAAAAATTGTCTAATCTCGTCTTTGACTATCTGTGCCAATTCCGGTATCTTTATTAGGGACTCGTTTAATTTCCAGTTTGCTCCCGGGCTAACCGATCTAATTTGCGTGCATTTAAGCTCAATTGATGCATGATCCGACCATGAAATGTCATGAATTAAGGTGCCGGTGATTTGTGGGACCATTCTGCTCGACACAAAGAAGTGGTCTAGCCTGCTATAGCTGTCATGGGGGTGTGAATAGAATGTATATGAACGGTCACCTGGGTGCTGTTCCCGCCATATGTCTACCAGACACAGCCGTCTCAGCCCCTCCATCAACCCCGTCGTCCCTGCTTGTCGCATTTTCTCCCTTCTAGGGGACCTGTCTATGCGAGGGTCTAAGACCTTATTGAAATCTCCCGCTAATATTATATTGCCGGAAGCCCATTGCTGCAGCTTAAGGAAGAACTCTGTGAAGAATTTAGGGTCTTTTTCACATGGGGCATATATGCACGCCAGTGTTACTCTACATTGTTGCAATGTGCCCACCAATATAATGTATCGACCGCCTGGGTCTCGTTTTATTTTTTCCATCTCAAATGGGACTCTGTTATGTAGTAGAATGGCTACCCCTTTTTTTTTTTCCTTGGCTGAGGCTAGATAGAACTTCCTAAAATGTTTATCTATGAACCCCGGGTTTTTTCTCGAGCAGTAGTGCGTCTCTTGTAGGAATAAAACATCTGTCTTCCTGCGTTTAAATTCAGCAAAGGCGATTCTACGCTTTTGAGGGGAGTTGAATCCCTTAACATTCTGTGATATAAATGTCAATGCCATAGGTGTTTATGTAGTGAGACCTTGCGGGTGTGCTGTGCTTGTTTCCTACCCTTGTCTTGTCTTTTCTGCCGGTGTCGGGAGCGGTACTGCTGCTCACTGTCTGCCGAGCTGCTTCCTCTTGGGATACCTGTGGGATGGGGAGGAAAACACATAGGGGAGTGACAGGGAACATAAATCCTTGTAGAACATACAAGGGAAACCATCTTGGTCTTATTTGACCTGTGGTTTACTGCCTGGGGATGCCGCACATATTCCGGGTGATCCCACCTTCCCGTCCGGGATTGAGGGGGAGACTCCAGACTGCGGATCCCCTGGTCTTTGACTGACCTGTGGCTTAAGGCCACAGTCCAGCCCCAGAGGCACATGCCAACAGGTAGGGAAGAGGACAGGCATCCGCCCCCCCGTCGGCAACATAAACATTTTTTTTAAAAGAACAACTAAAATAATAGCCGTGTTTTGCAAGTTCAACAACATATTTGCTGGTCCGTATTGTTTCTGTGTCTTATTGCAGACCGCTGTGTGCTATAGACTGTGGTTGTTTACTGTTAGCAGTCCAGCTCTTTAACAACCCTTAACTGTGTGTCTTAATCGGGCTTAGCCCCCCTCTCCCTCGTCCCCTCGGGGGAATGCGCGAACCCCCTCAGAACACCCCCTCCCTCTCAGTGACTCCCCCCAGATCCTCTGCCCCGCTGCTCCGGTGCGCGGCCATCTTTGTCCTGCTCCGCAGGCGCTGTCACTGACGTCAGATCCGGATCGACACGGACTCGCCGGGGACCGCCCTCTGTCGTCTTCCGGGCTGCGTGCGCATTCCAGTCCGTGGTGAGCCGAGGGAGCAGGCGTGTCCCGAAGGCGGAGCTAGCAGGAGCTTCTCTTTTTCGCGCCCAATTGATCTCCGCCATTCTGTTTCCGCGCCTCTCCTCCAGATTCTCCCGCGGATCGTCTCCGGCCGCCATTTTGGTGAGTGTTATGTTTCTCTTTACTTTTGTTTTCTTTTTTCTTTTTGGCTGTTCTAGCATCCTCCGCCGGGGTTTGGCTATCTGGGTCGGGACCCATCGAGAGGGGGCAGAGGGGTCGCCCACTGTCAGTCGCTTTTGTGGGTATTACTCAGTGGTATTCACTGGCTGGGAGATAACTTTAACCGGGTTAATAACAGGAACTGATGTGTCCAGCATAGCTGGAGAGCTGCTTAAAAAGCCCTCATGCCGGTCTGGGCGATCTTGAGGTAGCTTGTCGCGGACCTTTAGGTGAGCCCACCTTTTCCCATTCCGTCCGCCTGGGAGGGCGCCCCACCTGGGCCTCTACTAGTGGGAGATCATGAGGTATATTCAACTTATTCAGGAACTCTGCGCCGTCTGTAAGGTGTTTTAGTACATGGGACCGACCGTTTTGCACCACGATCAGGGCAAAGGGAAAGGCCCATCTATACCTTATATTTCTGTCCCTTAGTAGTTTGGTAACTGGCTGGAGGGCCTGGCGCCGTGCCAATGTAATCGGGGAAATGTCTTGAAATATGGCCATTTCTATTCCCTCGAATTTCACCGTTGGGGTGGCTCGTGTAATTTTACTGATTTCTGTCTTTGTGGTGAAATGATGCAGACGCAGAATTATGTCTCTGGGTGGGTTGTTAGGAAGCGGTCGGGCCCGTAATGCACGGTGGCACCGGTCCATGACCAGCTCTGCTTCCGTTTTCCCCGGCATAATGGAGGACATCCAGCGATTCAGCAACACTTCGGGGTCTAGTATCTCCTCCGGTATCCCCCTAACCCTCAGGTTATTGCGCCTATCCCGATTCTCGCTGTCCTCGTGGCGTTCTTCCAGCTCTGCCACCCTTCTCTCTAGCGCAGAGACCCTGGTGTCTGTTACATTTTGAGAGCGGGAGGACTCCTCCATTTTCTCCTCCAGGGCGTGCGTTCGTGTCCCGATGTTCAGTATGTCCTTCCTTAGCTGGTCCACCTCTCCGCGGAAAAACGTTTTTAGGTCAGAGAGGAGTTGGGCAATTTCCCTCTTTAAAGCCCCCGTCTGCTCGTCCGGGGCCGACTCCAACTCCGGTGCGGAATCTGAGTCGGAGGCCGCCATGCTGTCTGTCTCTCTTGCCTTCTTTGCCCCCACGAAATAGGTGCGTACATCCACCTTTTGTTTAGTTTTTTTGCGAGTCGCCGCCATGTGTGTGGTTGCTGTGATCTTGGCTTTAGCCGGTCCCGCAGTGCAGGGATATTTTTGTTGGGTTTTGCAGTTGTAGTGCTTTATTTATTGCCGACGGGTATCGGAGCACTCAAATCAGGCTGCCATCTCCGTTCCCGCCGCGCATGCGCCCTCCATCAACCAATTCTATTGCTTGATGTATCATGTTGGTTGAGAGGTCATTCTCAACCAAATTGATTGGTGTTCACATGCTACATCCACCAATACGATTGGTGGATGTACCACGTGACTGTGAAATGTGATGACAAATGCCTTATATAAGGTTGGAGTTTTTTTTTACTGTACTTGGCCATTGGGCATGGGTTTGTTTGTGGGTTTATTTATGGTTGGGTATCGGCCCTTTATTAGATTTTGCAGCGGCTGCCCCTAATGATGAGGAAGAAGGCCTTTATTCTGGAAGGGGTAAGTAACACTTTTATTTAGTTAGGGTGTTCATTGATCGGCAATGTGGGTATCTAGGCCCCCATGATGGCACTGTGCCTACAGTGCATAAGCCAATCAATGGATTAAATGGCTTAGTAATTATATTTAGTTTTATGTATATTTTATGCTTTTCAATTGGCAAAAATCCTATTTGACACATTTGCCTAATAGGACTATTGCCCAGTATTGAGGGGGAGTGGGGGTGGAGAGCTCTTGTTGGGGTAGAGAGGGTGGGTGATGGGGGTAGTTTCCCCTGAGGGGTGACGGGAGTGGTTAACCCCTTCATTGCCTTAGCGGTTTGCACTAAGGAAATGAGGGGGTAATATATGTGTTTTAATATTGTGTTAATTTTTTTTTTGTATTACAGGTTACCATTTATTGCCAATGTGGCTATCTAGGCTCCTCATTGAGAGAGCCTAAGTATCCACAGCGACAATCAATTATTTTATGTTTAATATGTACTTTGATTGTTCTTGTTGTTTTTGTTCTTATGTGTATATTATTTTTGTTAATGCCTGTGACAGGGTGAAGTCATTTGCTGATAATTACGCATGGGAAACACACCTCTGACAGCTGAAACCAGCAGTTAGAGGGTTAACCCAGCTGGAGGTAGCTGAGCTATCAGGGCTGAGTTAAGGCAGCTGTCAGGTAGCTGTATAAGGTGCCAGACCTGAGCAGGAAGGGAGGGAGACTTTTCCAAACCAGGAAGTACATCGGAGTCTCCGGTCCCCAGACAGAGGATTTCCATGAACTGAGACAAGCCTGCTGTACACAGCCCTGTCTACAAGTAATACGCCTTACAACCCTGCAGAGGAATTAAAGCTGTTGTTGCAGTATCCAGAAGGGATTACTTGCACTCTCTTGGGGCATAGCTCCCAAAATACAGATAAGAACTTTTATATTTTCATACCAGATATTTACATAATATTGTTTGACCTGGAAGTAGGTTAGCTACCCAGGGGGATAGCTAGGGACTTACTCTATAGTTAATCTCTCAAGGGAGTAGTTTTCTTTTGTGGTTGGTTTTCCTTAAAGGGACGATGTGCCTATTAATTGTCTGACCATAGAAAAATAAACCACTGAAGTTAAAACCTTATCCACTGTTTGGGACTCTTCCTGACCCAACTGCGAGGCCGTCCTGCCACAATGCCCTAAACCACTAATAGCCGCATTTGGCTAATAGGGATCTTGGACATTAGTATAGAGGGGTGATGTGAGGGTAGGGGGTAGTTGTACCGGAGAGGTTTGTTAGGCTTCCTAGGGGGTGGTGGGATGGGTTAACCCCTTGGTTAACTTAGTGGTTATAAAGCATTGCCATGGTGGGCAAAGGCGCTAGGTGGTGCATTCCTTTAATGTATTAACCCCTTTGCTGTATGTAACCACAGGCATCAAATGGGTTAGTGATATTTCTATCATAAGCTTCTGTAAAATTAGTTATTACATAAGCCAATGATAGAAATATGATCGTGATGCAGGGTCATTAACGCATCATTAACAGCCGCGTTAATTCGTGCATCGCTATTTTGGCTGAATATTGCACGCGTTCGAAATGATCAGCCATAAAAACCAACAAGAAAATTGTGAAAATCTATGTGCGGCCCAGTTTGCTTCTGGCCTTTTTGGGGGTGGTCATAGGACTGTTGGAGATGATGATTGTCATGATTCCCTCCTGCAGTGCTCCTTGCAGACCTGTAGGGGTGCACAGAGGAGTTAGGTTTAGATTATGGCCAGCTACTGTAGAACTACAACTCTCCATGAGAGTTGCTAGCAGTTGCCAGCTACTATCTTAGTTTGGGTGTAAAACCCCACCCAGTCTGTTGGTTTCTCTGTGTGTCAAACGTTCTGTTTAACAGGTCAGCAGTCAGGTTTTCCTTTGTTCCTTAGCACTGTGTCTTTCCATGTTCCCTTTCATCTGCAGATCTACAAGTATCTTCTTATTTGTGTCTAGTATTCCCTTTGCACTTACTGTTCCCTATTATCTTTTGTCCACTGCTGCTATTGCTCTTGCATGTAGCACTATAATACTTTCAGCTAACTTCAGTTTGCCTTCTTATTTATTTATAGAGGTCTCAGAAATAAAATTGAAGACATTTTGGCCCATGTTGTTCCCAAATCCCGCTACCTACTCAGGGTTAGTGGACTTATTTCTTCAATTGGAATACCTTTTAATTCAGTCATTCAATTAATAAGTGAGCCTTTTTGTGTTGGTGACTGTTTGTGTTGGTGTACTTTAGCATTTTGGGGGCTTGGATAAGTTTTCAAGCCTTAGATGGGTCAATGAGGTATTAACTATTTGTTCATTTGTTATTTATTATTTTTATATGTTTATGCTGTTATTACGGTTGTATTTTAGAAGTTGTATGTATGTCCATAGTATATGTATTTAGTATTAAGAATAACTTGCACAGTATCTTATTTTAAGTACAATTATGTAATTATTCAATCATTATTTTACAATTAGTCATATGAGTATATATATATGTTTATACTACATTACCAACAATACCCCTGACGAAGTGACCTACGTCACGAAACGCGTAGGGTTGTAATCGTTTACTCATTGGAACGTGAGCATTGCTGGTTCATCCCCCCATAGACCTAAGACTGGCCATGGGAATTCTTCCTACAAGTGCTGGGAGTATTATTAGCTTCCGGGACCTTCGGCACTGTCGCGCAAGCTAGTGATGTCACATATCTGCCATGTGACCAGCGGGTCTGTGATCGCGGCGGCGGTGAACGCCAGAGCAGAATCTGAGCTCCGGAGGATCTGTGTGGAGTGTCCCCAGAGGCCTGCTACTGAGAAAGGAGGGGAGAAGTGTCTTATGAGCGTTTACACTTTGGTCCTGTTGTACTGTAAGTAGGATTCTAATTTTACTCCTACCGGATGGACTTTTGCGACCAATGTTCCAAGATATTATAGGCAATTGTTTGTCATTTTTATAGCATATGTTACATGTGTTTTACTATTACATTGAAACAGTCATTTAGTTATTCTCTGTGAGTGTTTAATGTTTAGGTATTTTATGTTTAGTGCATAGTATCATACTATATATATTTTTTATTAGGGTTACACTATGATTGTTCTTTTTGTTTTTGTCTGCATGTGCTGTGAGACTTCATTCAAGATTCATCTCAGGAACTGTTTGGATACCAAGATTGGACTCTTTATTTTGTCAGAGTGTATTCACTGGTGATTTAAGAGTTTTATTTTATTATAGGCGCCGGCTATTTGTATTTTATTCTGTATCGGTCATTTTTGTCCAGGCAGCCTAGTCCTTTATGTAAGGGTATAGTAATCACTTTAGTATTATAATATACTATATTTTTTATTTCAGCATTAGCGCTGTAAACACATATCTCTTTTTTCTATCACCTTTTAACAGAGCATAATGGAGAAAGACGGAGGAAAGACTCCAGAACTATTTATGAATGCCTAGATGCAGTACGACATGAAAGCAATGTTTGTCAAATAAGGGAGTCTTCACTTCACCCAAACCCAGCAAATAAGGGATACCCAGGTATCCCTTTCCAAGGAGGAAAGGGAAAGAAGGCAAAAGCAAGACTTATGTTTCTATTGTGGTAATCTAGGGCATTTTGTGTGGGAATATCTCAGAAAACCCAAGAACTTACACTAGAGCGCTAACTCAGTAGTAGAAAGAGTCGACCTGCCGAGCATTGAGAAACCAAAAACTATATTTTCACTTGAACCTTCCAGCTGTTGAACAGTATAAAGACAATTACCCCATTGATGTTTCTGTTCTCATCGATTCTGGAGCGACCGGAAACTTTTTTGACCTGTCCTTCACTAAAAGGTTGGGGATACCAAGGCACCACAAGAAACAGTATAATAAGGAACCCCTGCTGCAGCTTAATCTATGGATATGAGTACTAATGTACGGGAGAGGTGCTATTGAGTAAGTTAGTGAGAGAGAACAAAACGAAGACAAGTAACCCAAATTCTAGCACTCAAACCCCTCTGCTGACTGGTACTGTATATAAATTAATTAAAATTAATCTTTAATGATCATAATATCTAACATAATGGTGATTAAAATAGATAGACTTTGGACACACGCTGATCCTATGTCGAGTGCTGGAGGCACTCTGGATCACTTATTAAAACAAATAGTTGAGCTTGATTGAATCAACTATCTGAAAGGGGTCTGGTGTACAGATATCCCTTACTGAGGTCTAACTAGGTATATAGGAGGAGTTATGGCAATGTGTACAAATGTCTCATATCTTAGTATCTAAGTGATAACCTAAGGACGCGCTTATAGTGACGGCGACGCGGCATCGCCCAAAAACAAATACATTGCCGCCGCGTGCGCTTATAGTGCAAAATTTGTTTTTTCAAGGGCTGTCGCGTCACGTGACGGCCCTTGAACAAATCAAATTGCTGGAATCCCGTGACCCTGCCGCCAGGTGAAACATAACTTTCGCCGGTGGCGACAGGTGACGTCACCCGCCGTGTCGCTGTCGCCATCGACAGCACTATAGGCACGGCCTAACTCCTAAAGCAAATCTTAAGCTCTTCATTAGTTGTACGCTGTTGGTGACATAACAGCCTGTATAACTATTAGAGCTCTCCTATCCGTAGATACATGTTATAGTGAGCTACAGCGTACCAGCACTCAATAATAGAGTGTTATTGGGGTGTTGCTCTAATAACAAATATGGCCACCAGTACAAACATGTGATACTGTGCGGCAGAGTGAATGTGCTATTTGAACTTATTTCCCAACAGGAAATAGTTCCTGGTAAGAAAAAATTCTAGAAGATCTGTAATGAATGAATGGACCTCCTAAAAATCTTCCCCAAAAATAATTAATCACCCTGTAGTCAAAGAGAAAACTAATCTCTCTCCAACATCTTGACATATCTGCAATAAGGAATTAAATATCAAAGAGGACTGTAAGAGATGTGTGCAGAGGTACATATAATGGAGACCGATTTGGGTGCAATTATATCTTTGCTTTATTGAGCCTGTTCATTTATCCAGGCAAAACGTACAAAAGCAACAAAATAACAAACCCCTATCCCTTTGTAAGGGCTAACTTACTTCCCCAGACCCTATCTGCAGGACTGGAGGGATATTCCCATTACCATCCTATGACCCCAAAGTCTCAAGAGGTACCTTAAGCAGGTGGCCCTCCATGTCAGTCTCTGGCAGTTTCCTGGGTCCTCTATGTCCAGGAAATATAGGTGTCTGGGTTTCTTGATCTCAGCACAGCCTTTGTACCCAAGACAGTGTCTGTGTGCAAGCTTCTATGCTCTCCTTCTGTCAGCCCAAATGTGAGCTTAGGTATCTCTCTCCTGTATCTCACATCAGGCTTTTTACAGAGTTCTCATTAGTCCAGGTGGAGACAAGTTAATTGAGTGGCTGCAATTAACTATCTGTCTGGATTCTCAGAGCTCCAAGGCTGCTTTATGTAAACAGGGAAAAGTCCCGTTTACATACCTCCCCTGTTTGTGGGAAGCTCGGGCTTGCCAAGGCTAAAGCTCATCCTTCCACTCTCACTCGAGATATCTCTGCGGCTCGAATGAGAGTGGATGGAGGAAGAGAACCCTTAGTCCCACTGGGATTGAAGCCCTTTCTCCAGGTCAGTAATGTCTCCTTAAGAAGGGGCTTGAGCTCAGCACTCTTCAGTCACTCGAGGAGGACTTTTCCCAAGCACAGTCTATCTTCTGACCGCTTGGTCACATATTTTCCCCTGCATCAGGCAATACTTTCTTCCCTGATTTTAGGGTAACCACCCGCTCTGGGTTCGGTA
Source organism: Ascaphus truei (assembly GCA_036426205.1). Taxonomy (NCBI): domain Eukaryota; kingdom Metazoa; phylum Chordata; class Amphibia; order Anura; family Ascaphidae; genus Ascaphus; species Ascaphus truei. Next base: position 68,348 of record WSYH01001356.1, read on the forward strand.
GCCATATTCATGAGTGGTTCAAGCTGGGTGGAGTTTTTATCTAGACCGATTTACTCCAGTGGCATCTCAGTTTGATAGTTACCAAGTGTTTTACCTGTAGCTGTCTGAACACCGAAACAGTTCTGCCTCAATCTAGCCAAAGACTATATCTTTCTAGTGGCTATCTTCATTGTGAGGAATATGGTTTGGGCCCTGGGGCCACAGTTGCATGACCATATTGGTATTGCATTTCTCAGTCTTAATTCGGTTCTTCTTTCCTGATTTGTGTGGAAAGTCAATCGCAGGACTGAGATGGCATTGTTGGTGAGCTTATAGCAATGCACAGCTTCCTTGGTTGTGATGTAGAACCTATATCTAGATTGAATCACACCAGCAGCTTCCTTCATTTTTTGTAGTATATTTGCTACAGACACTTCCTAACATTTGGCTGGAGTAAGATTACACACTGCTTCAAATGTTCATAATTCTTTCTTTGATGTTCCATTCTTCATATGGATTGGAGAAAGCAGGCTGCTTAATTCTGGCTATTTAGCCGACGAGTTTTCAGTCCTCTGTAGGTAGCCTGTATGGTGAGCGCTGCAGAGTGTTTGTGCAGATATATTTCTGTTTCCAACATTGCTAGTACAAGAGCTTTGTAGTACTTCTGAATTATTCTGCTGCTTTTCTCCCTTTTTAAGAACTTTAGCTCATCAGAGAAAGAATCCTGTGTCTGGAGCTTGCTCTGAGTGTGCATCAACGCATTCTTCATTATATTCTGGAGCTCTGCGAATTTCTTCACTCAGGCTGCAGCTGCTTGCCTCAGTTTCTGGACCTTCTTGTGCTTCCTCTTGTACTAAGTCACCTGGCCTCTAAGCTTGGCCTCTAGCGATGCTCTGGTGATGCTCAGGATAGCCATAGGTTTCTCATGCTGCTTTGTGGGGACACACTGGGTAATCAGACGTTCCTGCAGCACGTACTTCTTTAGCAGCCTGCAGATTTTCTTCATGCAGAGAACGCTGCTTCTCTTCGGCAATCGGTAGGTACACACGCAGACCTTGCAGTTGGTTCTGCAGTAGGTGCTCTGCTTGTGTGCGTTGCTCCACTGCTTCTAACTTTTCATCTTCCAATAATTTCTTTATTTTTTCTAGATCATGAAGCTTTTCATTCTTTTCATTGACGTGGTCAGTAAAATCAGAAATTTCTGCTTTCAGCATTGTATTTTCTCTTTTAACATTCTCTGTAAGATTCAGGGCCTCCGTGTAGACCTCCTTCCATTTACGCACTTCTGAGTTGAGACTCCAGGTCTCCTGGCATGAGACTTCTATCTCTAGGTTGAGGGTGAGAAGCTCCTTCTGTGAGGCTTTAAGATATATACTAAGACTGTAGACAACTTTTTGAGAAAAGTCCAGCTCCTCAGTGTGTAACGCGTAGCTCACCACAAATGAAGCGCGACCATGGTGCTGAGGTACGGAATTGAGTAACGCCAACCCATAGCCAGGCGGGCGCACTTAGGATGTAGATAGGTCGTGCAAGCCAGGTCAGGATTAGAGATGTGAAAATAGTAGATGGTACTTGCCAAGTCAGGAGTGGAGAGTTGTGGATCGTCGGGGTACCTAACCAGGTTCAAGATAGGAGAGTAACAGATCGTTTGAAGTACTTAGCCAAGGTCAGGACTGGAGACAGGAGAATGGTCGTTCGTAGCCGGATCAGGAGAGGAGAGGTGCGGAGTCCAATGAGAGAAGCAGGGTCAAGCAACAAGAGGTTAACAGGCAAGGCAAGGCAAATCAAGGTCACAGGAACTGAATGCAGCAAGGCACGGCATCACACTGGACTATGCTCAGCAATTAGAGTCTGAAACAGGAAGGCATATAAATGGAGATCCTCCAATAGAAAGCAGAATAGAACCAGGAAGCGTAATCCTATTGGCTGTTGTTGCACACTGGTGTGCCCTATGATGCAGCCTGATTAGGAACGGGAGTGGTACTGATCGCGCGCCTACCCACACGCGTCACGGAGGTCAGGGGCAGAGCCTGAAACGCACGTCACTCCCACGCCGGTCCTGTCCATCACCAGAGCAAGGGCGGAGCTTGGGGCGCGTGTCAGCGAGGAGGCTGGACAAGTGCACCCTTCGCGCGCCAGAGCGAGGGGCGGAGAGTCAGACCGCGCAAGATCCGCATGCGCGCACGTAACAGGACCATGAGATTGGGCATCCTGGATGTCCATCGCGTAAGGGTCTTTAAGGTGACGAGACGGTCTTCGGCCGCCAGGATGGCGATTCCTCACACAGTAAGACTGTGAAGTTCCTTTTTATAGACTTCCAGTTCTGTGCGGCAACTTCTGATCTCTTGGTGTGAGGCATCCAGTGCTATGTGGAGAGTATGAACCTCATTCTGCGACATGTCCACCTCTGTCTGGACACTGTTGACCTCCTGGTGGGAGGCATGCAGTTCTATATAGAGAGTATGAACCTCATTTTGAGAGACTTCCAACTCTCTATGGCAATTGCGAACCTCTTGCTGAGAGAGACTAATTTCTTTCAGTGCCTCCTCATACTTCTGTTTCCAATTAGCAATCATTCTATCAGATTGGCTCATACATGGCGGTAATAGTAGCATTTGTTGTATTCAGCCCAGTCATCCTGTTCTCTAAGTCACTACGTAAGCGACGCTCCGTGTTCATCACTGTCCCGCTGTCAAAGGTGATTGAGAACGGATCACTCTGTAGGCTGGCATTAGCTCCCATCTCCTGTTTCAATCATTTACAGAGCAGATCACAGTTATAAAAAGAGAAAAAAGACAGTGCGCAACTAAAACAAGACCCATCTTACTCTCCCAGATCAGTTATGCCTGGCAGCCTGCAGTGCATCTTCAGGGCTGGTCAAGGGATCATCACACTGGTTCCGGCTCCGCTTTCCTGGTATGGTCGGTTGAGGGTTCCTCACTGTTGGCATGAAACACAACATCTGCCTTGAGCCTCTGGATATTCTGTCATCCTCATGATGAATCCTCCATTTTCTCTAGGCTGCAGGGCATCACGGACCCCTTTTTTCTCCATGGGATCTGTGGACGTGTCTGCTCCTTCCACGGTAAGTGAAGAACCCCTTTTCTTTTCCCGCCTTTTTGTTTTGGACGACTCCATCCCATCATTGATACTGGGGTCTCCGGCTTAATTTGAAACTTCAGCAGCTTCACTGTATCCACCCGGCTTTTCTTGAAGTTGCATTAGCTGGCAGGAATATTCAGGATCATAGAGATCTGTTTGTTCGGTGCATACCAAGTTTAGGCACCTCCACCATTCTTGGGGTGTTTTGTGGGTGTGACTCGGTTTGGGTTCCCCATAAGAGATATCTTCATCCTTATCCATATCCTCATAGGACCAGAATGGCCACTCTTCCATGGGGTAGGGTTCATTACAGGAACGCCATATCTTGTCCTCCATTTTGGGGCTTCATGTGTATTTTTCTTCCTGACCTCGGGAGGCGTTATTGCAGCTGTTTTCACTGTACTCGCTAGAACCCCAGCTGGTAGTCCTACAGGTGGGCAGACTTTGCTTGCAGAGTTTGTAGCTCTCATAGGCGTCTCTGTAGACTTTTTCTTTTTCTTCTTTACTTAGGTAGGTTCTGAAACATCAGCAGTACTGTACACACATTCTTTCTCAACAGTGATACTGGATGTTTATTTATTTATAAAATATTTTACCAAGAAGTAATACATTGAGAGTTACCTTTCGTTTTCAAGCATGTCCTGGGCTCAGAGTTAAGAAAAATAATACATGTTTACAAATACAGTTACATAATGCGCAGGATATACATTATATACAAGACATTGCATGCACAGTTAAAGATAATTTGTATTATGGTCGTATGAAACAGTTACAGACCACATTAAAATGTGTGACAGCCTTAGATTTGAAAGAACTTAGATTGGTGGTGGATGTAAGAGTCTCTGGTAGGTTGTTCCAGTTATGGGGTGCACGGTAAGAGAAGGAGGAGCGGCGGATACTTTGTTGAGCCTTGGGACCATGAACAGTCTTTTGGATTCTGATCTCAGGTGCTAGGTGCTGCATGTGGTAGGGGTGAGGAGCTTGTTCAGGTAGCTGGGTAGCTTGCCCATAAAGAATTTGAAGGCAAGACAGGAAAGGTGAACTTTGCGCCTAGACTCGAGTGATGTTCTTCGAGTAGTTCTTTGAGCATTTCGCAGTGATGTGTGTTATAGTTGCATTGGAGAACAAAACGACAAATTGAGTTGTAGAGGGTTTTAAGTTTGCTAAGGTGGGTTTGAGGTGCCGAGCCATATACTATGTCTCCATAGTCAATAATTGGCATTAGCATCTGCTGTGCGATACGTTTTCTGACCAGGAGACTTAGGGAGGATTTGTTCCTGTAAAGTGCCCCTAGTTTGGCATAGGTCTTGGTTGTCAGGGTATTAATGTGCATCCCGAATGTTAAGTGGGAGTCAAACCATATGCCCAGGTATTTAAAACTAGTAACAGGAGTTAGGGTGGTGTTTGTGTTGGTTGTAATCTGAAGCTCAGTCGCTGGAAGCTTTAAAAATTTAGTCTTGGTCCCAAACACCATTGTTACAGTCTTGTCAGTGTCTAAAAACAGTTTGTTTTGGGAAATCCAGTTTTCAAGTCTGAAAAAGTCAGACTGAAGTATGTGTTGAAGGTCAGAGAGGCTATGGCTGTGTGCATATAGGATTGTGTCATCTGCATACATGTGTATTGAGGCTTCCTGACAAGCTGTGGGAAGATCATTGATGAACACTGAGAAGAGTAGGGGCCCCAGAACAGAGCCTTGCGGGACGCCACAGGTGATAGGCAGGGGTTAGAGTTAGAGCCAGAGATGGACACATGTTGGGATCTACCTGATAGGTAGGACTGAAACCAGTTTAAAGCATGCTTCCCTATTCCAGAGCTCTGGAGTTTGTTGAGCAGGATAGCATGATCAACAGTATCAAAAGCCTTTGTCAAGTAAAACTTCTGTACCTTCCTTGTGACCACAGCGCATTGCTTGCTGCTGCAGTTCTTGGTTTGTTGAAAAAATATTCCTCTGGTTGCTGCCCTTTTTCTGTGGCCACGTAGGGATCATCCTCAACTTCCGAATAATGCCTGCACACCTTTGTGCTCAAGACAGTGTGTGCAGGCTTCTCTGCTTTCCTGTGTCAGACCAATTGTGAACTCAGGAAATCCATCTTCTGTTTCTCATATCAGGCTTTTTCTAAGAGTCCTAATCAGCTAGGTGGAGTCTGGTTGATTGCCTGTGTGCAATTAACCAACACAATGCTGGATTTAGAGGTAGTTTCTCTCAAACAGTGATAAGTCTCTGTTACAAGGTGGAATTCCAATGTCTGGGCACCTCCATTTTTAGATGGTGATGCGTTAGGTTGTCTTTCTTCTGCAGCTTAAACAGGGCATTGTGGGCTGTGTACGATTGGCTAAAATGAGCACATATGTTTCTAGGTACAACCAAAATGCTCTGCACATTTTGACACTGTTAGGAAATGAGTGACTATTACATTAGTAAGGGGGAAAAACTAGGAATGTGTGTCATGTTGTCATGTTTCAGTGCTGCAGCCAAGTTGGAACAATTATCCCTCATCACAAACCCATCCTCAAATGTCATGGCAATTAGTCACCAGTTTATGATATTCTATATTTTTACTAACAAATCAGAAGCTTTTCTTCAAAACGCTGCATACATAAAGTTGCGTGCCTACGGAAAGTTTTACTGTAGCAGACGCTTTTTTTCTTTTCACCACCTTTTGTGGTTTGACACTAGTAAAAGATAAACAATGGGGAGTAGCAGTTAGATAGTCACTGCCTCCATGACCTGTACTCCACATGTCAGTAGTGAGGTGTACCATACTTTCCTCCAACTGTGCTATACTGTAGCATCAACCACCAATGCAACAACTTTGCTGTACAGTTCATTAAGCGCCTTGTTAGAGAAATAGTCCAACGTGACTCACAACTTTCAATAAATAGATCATTGCTTCGTATCAAGTAAGAATGATTGCTTCAGGTCAAGCTGATGATCATTGCTTTGTGAGTCAAGTGAGAATTATTGCTTTGTGGGTCAAGTGAGGATCATCTCTTCATGGGTCAAGTAAGGATCATTGCTTCGTAGTTCAAGTAAGGATCATTGCTTCATGGATCAAGAGGTGATTGGTGCCACAGTTGGATGAGGAGGACAAGCCTTCATCCCGGCAAGGGTATGAAGCACATTTATTGACTATAGGGTGCCCATTGATTGCCTATTGATATGGCTATCTCTGCCCCGTTGAGGGCATAGGTAACTACAGTGAAAATTAATGGATTTAATGGTTAGTGTTTGCTTTTAATGTATCACAATTTGTATTTTATTGTATTGTATTTGTTTATGCTTCTCAATGGGAAAAAGTGCTATTAGCCATATTTTGCTAATAGGACTTTTGCCTATTACTGTGTGTGATGGGGAGGGGGAATTGTTGGGGGTAGAGGGGGGTTGATGGGGGTAGTAGGGTGTCCATTGATTGCCAATGTGGCTATCCTATCTGTGCCCCCGTTGAGGGCATAGATAACCACAGTGACAATGCATGGATTTAATGGATGTGTTTTATTTATTGTACTTTATTGAAATTTATATTTTGGCTAATAGGGTTATTGGATTATTGACCATTACTGGGGGGGAGGGGGGTTCTGTGATGGGGCATAGGGGGTGGATGATTGGGATCATTGCCCGGGGAGGCTTGTTAAGCCTCCCATGGGTGGCAGTAGCGGGTGGCAGTTAACCTCTTAATTACCATAGTGTTTACTTGCTGCTAATGTAATAAGGGGTTACTGGCCAGTAGATAGTGCTTTAATGGTTGGGCATCTGCTCTTTATTGGATATTGGTGCCACTGAGGAGGAGGATGAGGATGGACTTCATCCTGGCAGGGGTACGTATAAAAAGTATTACTTTTATTTACAATAGGGTTCCAATTTATTGCCAATATGGTTATCTGTGCCCCCTTTGAGGGTATAGGTAACTACAGTGATGATCAACAGCTATTGTTTTATTTTATTGTAACGTATGCTACATTATATTTTATAATGTGTCTTTTTTATTCTTCTCAATGGGCAAAAACACTTTTGTATTAGCCAGATGTGATTAATAGGACTATTGCTGTTTACTGTGTGGGGGGTGGGGGGGCGGGGGATTTTTGGGAGTTAGAGGAGGTCGGTGATGTGGGTAGTTGAAATAAAATCCAATCAATGTGCTTCTTACCTTTTCTCATCCAACTGTGGCACCAACTCCTGACCTATGACGCAATGATCCTCATAAGCCTGATGCAAAGAAGCCCATGATCTTCAGTTGATTGCAGAGGAGTCTCCGGTAAGAGATTTCTTCTTTCCAAACTTTTCTTATTATCTTCCTTCTTCTTTTCTTTTAATCCAATAGGTCCAGGAGATGTTGATCCAACCGATTCTTGGGGTCAAATGAGATGTGCCAGGCCTTATTTGGGGTTCCGGTATCTCCATGCATTGTTTAAATGTCCCAGTCATGTGGGCCATGACTCGGGAGAATTTAAACATGGCGGAGATACCGGCACCCCATAACGGGGCCTGTAACTCGGGAAGCAGGGTGTTCCCGAGGCTAAAATAAATGCGGTTCAGCTCCTGAGACCTCCTGCTTAAATAAGTATTCAAATAAAAGCTGCACGATCGCCTATTAGAAACCTGCAGGGAGAGTGACTGATTCAGTCTCACTCTTACTGTGCGTCCCTTTCAGACTCATACAGCACAAATCCCATTCAGATACAGGGACCCCCTCTGTGTAAATCCCTATGGACCATTACTGACTGCTACAGTATGCAGTGCGCTGCGGACTGTCAAGGCATTGCACACACTACACCAGCACATTCTCTGCAGCCACGCAACTGAACATAGCGCTTCATCTGTAGCTCAAAAATGCCCAAACTTGCATTTTTTATCAGCAACTGCTATTCAGGTAGCTTGGATGTACCATGTGATGCCTTCCTTTTTTTGGGTGACATGATGTCACCTTAAACGGAGGAAAGCATATGGTACCTGATTGGATAGCTTCCCTCCATTTAAGGTGACATCACATCACTCCAAAACATTAAATGTATGTGTTGGGAGGAGGGGTTGTTGGCGGTAGAAGGGGTGGGTAGTAAGGTGCCCATTCATGGGAAGACATTACATGGTACATCCACCAATTGGATTGGTGGATGTACCATGTTATTCCATCAAGTTTGGTAGAGAAATAATTCCCTGCCAAACCTGATTCCTAGATACATGGTACATCCACCAATCATATCAATCACATCCATCAAGTGCATCATGCTGTACTTCAAGCTGCGAATTATTGCTTGGTGGGTCATGAGTTGTTGTTGCCGTAGTTGGATGAGGAGGATGAGCCTTCATCCCGACAAGGGTAAGAAACACTTTTATTGATTATAGGGAGTCCGTTGATTATCACTGTGGTTCTCTATGCACCAGTTGAAGGCATGGATAAGCACAGTGACAATCAATGATTTTTTTGGTTAATGTTTAGTTTAATTGTATTGTAATGTGCTGTTAAATTAAATGTCTTTTTTAGGGTGCCGATTGATTGACAATATGCCTATCTACACCCCTCTTAAAGGCATTCTTAAGCACACTGACAAACAATTGGTTTCTTGGCTAGTATTTTTTTTAGTAATGTATTGTTGTGTGTATTTTATTTTGTGTAATTATTTTTAGGCCTCACAAAAGAGAAAAAGTACTATTAGCATATTTGGCTACCAGGGATTTTGCTAATTGCGTGGTGATTGGGGTAGAGAGGTTGGGTTTAGTTGTCCGAGGAGGGTGGTTAAGCCTCCTGGGTGGATTAATGCTTTAATTACCATAGCGGCAAATAGCTAGTGTTTTTATGTAAATGTTGGTCCACGGATGACTGCACAGGATCCGGATCGCGGCACCGCAGAAGGTGAAAAACGCACGTGGTGCGAAACGCGTAGAGGTCACGACAGGTCATCCTGCGCGTGTTTGCTGAGAGGCTGAGACGGAGCCTGCCTGAGGCGTTTTTCACCTTTTGCGGTGCCGCGATCCGGATCCTGTGCGGTCATCCGTGGCCCCCACTTCTGCCCCAGTGTGAGTGTTCGTTTCCCCCTGTCAGTGATATGATAGTCCTCTATGGCGGTTTTAACTTAAATTACCTTGGACTGTTGCTACATTGAATGTATATTTTTTAGTGTACTGTGTGTGTTTTACTGTTTAGGGTATCGATTTTCCAGGGTCCATATATATGGTCCATGTATCTGGGCAGTTTCACCTTTTACAGCTGAGGAGGGGTTGGATCCTCTCAGCTATTTTTGTGTATTTTTATTAATAAATAACATTTGTCCAATCCCTGGTGCGCTTCTGTGCATTTTTTCTTTTCTGTTTCTTAGGGTGTCCTCCCCCCTTTTTAGGGGGGATCACCTTTGAAGTGGGAGCATTTGGGGAGACGCTCCATGCACGTGCAGCAAAGGGATTTTCCAATCTTCATATCTGCAGCACGAGCGCTGAATATCCTTCTTTCTGCTGTATACAGTATTTGCATGGGTAAAAGCGCTATTAGCCATATATGGCTAATTGGACTTTTGCCCATTCCTGTGTGGTGGGGGTGGGTGTTTGTTGGTGGTAGAAGGGGTGGGTGAAGGTTGTAGTTGCCTTGGTTGGGTAGTTAGGCCTCGTGGGAGGAGTTAACCCCTTCATTATCTTAGTGGATATAACCTCTACGGTAATTGAGGGGTTAACCCTCCCTGGAGGCCTAACTGCTGACACAGGATTTGACCTGTAGCTCTGACATTGGTAGCTTTAAAAATTTAGCCTTAGTCCCAAATACATCGTTAAAGTTTTGTCAGTGTTTAAGAATCTGTTTTAAAACAGTGTTTTGTAAAAAAACATTTTCAAGCCTTGCAAAATCAGATTGAAGTAAGTGTCCGAGGTCAGAGAGGCTAGGACTGTGTGCATATAAGCTTCTGTCATCCACATACATATGTATTGAAGCTTCCTTGCAATCTGTAGGTAGAAAATAATTGAAGACTGTAAATAGTAGCGGCCCCAGAATAGAGCAATGCGAGGCACAGCAAGTGACATCCAAGGTGTTGTAGTTAGAGCCCGAGATAGACAAATATTGGGATCTACCCAACAGGTAGGGGTGAAACTAGTGTGAAGCGTATTCTCCTATTCTAGAGCACTGGAGCATGTTTAACAAGATAACATGATCAACAGTATCATAAACCTTTGCAAAGGAATATTGGACCACTAAGTTGTCCTACTTCCATTCCACACAAGATATTATTGCAAACTATTAGGAGGGTAGTTTCCGTGATGTGTTTTGGGCAAAAGCCAGATTGGAGTTGACTAAGGAAATTTATCTTGGTATAGTAATCGCTTAATTGAGAGTGTTCGCATTTCTCCGTACTTTGTATAATATTGGGATACGAGAGATTGGCCTGTAGTTGGATACAGTGGGTGTTTTTTTTTCCACTTTTGAAAATTGGGACAACTCTAGCAGTTTCTGAGGTCTTTGTGATATGGCCTGTAGACAAAATAGAGTTTATTAGAGAGGCAAGCAGTATAGCAATGGCTGGGGCAATGAGTCGTACAGTAGGACCTTTGATTGAAGTAGGTACGGTCCACATTGGCTGTTTAGTTTTAATTTGAGGAGCGCTTGTGTAATCTCCTCTTCAGCACTGTTGGAAAGGGGAGGGGCTAGAGACGATCTTCCAGGTTGAGCTTGATAATTGTAGTTTGGGTTTTGCTTTGATAGTAGGAAAGTAGCACACCCCACAAAGTATTAATTGAATGTGTTTGCAATGTCAGTGGAATTTATCAGAGTGGTATCATCCTTTTGGATATTAGATGGTTGTTGATGGCTAGAAGGTTCAAATATAGGGTTGTTGACCATCGACGTTTGCTGGATTTAAGGTATTTTGGTGAAGATTGTCAGAATAATATTGGGGTAGTCTTGTTTGAATTGTGCATGTATGCCACAGGCATCTGTATTTATTAAGACCCTTAGTAGTGCCAGTTACCTTGTAACTTTTCCACAAGGCATCCCTAAAATTGGAAAGCGCAATAAGGTCGGTTGTCAACCTCGGAAGGTGTTTTACATAAGCAACATGTAGCTGTAACATGACCATTTGAGAGTTTAAAATAACGCCCCACACGGTCTCTTGTTGATGTATTTGCACACGTATAGGCAACGGGAGATTTAACTGGTGTTTGTGGACGAACTTGTGAATGGAATCATGGTCGTCTATGCAGGTGGTGCTGGCCCTGGTCATGGTGTTTGTACTGGAAGTAGTAACAACCTCAGTCACAGCAGAAGCTAGTGTTGGTGTCAGTGGTAGTGTCAGTGGTAGTGGTCGTGGTGTCGATGGTGGTGGTGGGCCTTAGTTTTTTACGATACAACTGACAGTTTAAGTAACATTCTCAATATTGTGCTTCCACACATTACCCATTTTAGTTTCAGAAGTACTAGCTAGGGATAGGGACATAGCCAGCTGACTTGAACTTTCTCTTTCAGTTCCCTTTTTATATGTCTTCTTAACTAGAAGTTTTGTATCGTCTACTAGGGGACCAGGGGAAGTGGGACTTCTGCAATGAGATTGTTGTGAATGGGTTTCATTGACAGTGTCCTTATTGTCCTTTCGCTTATACTTACTATGACTGTTATGATGATGACTTTGAATACTGATTTTAGCTGGATTATCACCAGTATCAACAGCACCACTTTGAACTGATTTAACCTTATCATATTTATCACCACTAATGCCCTCCTTGTCTTCTTCCCCCGCCTCTACGTCTTATTTCCAAATATTTATTCAAAAGACTATAACTGGTATTTTAATATTAGACAGGTTGATGTCATTATTTTACTGTTCTTTTGTTTTATATCTAACAGGTGTTTCCCTCACCCTCTGGGAGATCTGCCTATTACAGGGTGTGTAGTGCTGGTTCACAGGATGCTGATCTTTCCGCTGGTGGTATAGGGAAGACAGGACAGGGTTATGGGGTGATGTTTAACTCTTCTCTCAGTGGTTCATTGCCTGCAACTCTTGCTTGCTCCAGGAATGCCAGAGACAATCCCTGCAGGAGATCCATATTCTATACTGCCCCTGATAGATTGTAGTCTCAGGCACGAATATATAAAACTGGAACTTTATTCTATATACACCAACAGGGTATCAGCATACAACTGGTGCAACTCTCTTGTTCCCTCCTCAGGATGGTCCCTGGACTCAACCCCCAGGCACGGGCCCCAAAGGCCGGTCCTACCTCTTCCCCTAGTGCCTGGTGAAGTAAGAGGTATAATCCTCACTCCCACTCCCCTAAGGGAGGGGATGGAAGGTGGCCAGAGCCCTGCGCACACTCTTCCGTGGGACAGTTTCTCTCAGGGGAGAGACAACTGACTAAATTTACATATGCAGCCCCTTAAGTACCCTGGGGGAGGGTCCAAGGTCTGAGCCCAGGATTGGGCACAACACAGGCTTTGTCCCGCTCCCTGTCACTCAAGGGAGCTGCTCACTGCAGGGGAAATCATGTATTGGGCCTAACACTGGCTACATCTATCTATCTATCTATCTATCTATCTATCTACTGCACCGACACACTTTATTCGAGCAAATACCCAGTATGTACCTGGCAGATACCTGGAATGCGCCGCTCCTCACCTCTGACAAGCCCCGTTGCGTTTGCCTTCCCAGCCTGGGTTCATGCCTGGCTGACGGGCGGCTGATCTGTTAAATGATTAGGATTTAATAGGCTGCAATGCTTCGCGTGTCTACCAGATGGCATAAATTCATGAATTGTAATGCAGTATATATATATATATATATACTGTGCAGTATTGCAGCCAGCGGGAATAAAATGCTTCAATCCCTGCCTGGAAAATAACCCAATGCACTCGGGCAGAAAACAGTCACAAACCTCAATACACCCGGGTATACCCGAATTCGTGGGACTAGCCGAGCTCGAATAACGTGTGTCGCCAGTGTATATATCTCCAATAAAGAACATCACTTGTGAGCACATGTTCACGTGTCTTAGACAGGTCTGCAACCCCTTCCTGGGTTCTTCCTGCTCGGTTTGTGCTGGTGTGCTTTTTGGTCTCCCTTTTCCCAGGTCTGCAACCCAGCCTTTCAACCATTATCACCTACCATACAGTGCTCCCACTGTAGCAAGGGATTCTGGGAAATGACATGCAAATGAGCACACAATGTGTCACCTTTTGCCTGGAATATCCATTCACATGGAGCCCATATAAGCAAATGCATCGCCATTCACACAGCTTTTAAGCACATCATGGGACTAGCAAAGCAAGTCAAACCACTCACAGACATGTTTCAACCTTAATGTGTCTCATCAGTGTGCGGTTGGTTTATACTTACTTAGCAATATTTCTAGGCTGGGTAGGTTTACATATACATTTTAAGTTATGGTGGGTGATAAAGGCAACAAAAAACCTTCAGCGTTAGCATATATCCAATAAAGAATATCACTTGTGAGCACATTCACGTCTTAGACAGGTCTGCACCCTGCCTTTCAACCATTCTCACCTAACATCACCAAGACCACACCTTGAATATGGAGTACAATTTTGGGCACCAATCCTAAGAAAAGACATTATGGAACTAGAGAGAGTGCAGAGAAGAGCCACCAAATTAATAAAAGGGATGGACAATCTAACTTATGAGGAGAGGCTAGCTAAATTAGATTTATTTACATTAGAAAAGAGGCGTCTAAGAGGGGATATGATAACTATATACAAATATATTCAGGGACAATACAAGGAGCTTTCAAAAGAACTATTCCTCCCACGGGCAGTACAAAGGACTCGGGCCATCCCTTAAGGTTGGAGGAAAGGAAATTTCACCAGCAACAAAGGAAAGGGTTCTTTACAGTAAGGGCAGTTAAAATGTGGAATTCATTACCCATGGAGACTGTGATGGCAGATACAATAGATTTGTTCAAAAAAAGGTTGGACATCTTTTTAGATGGGAAAGGTATACAGGGATATACCAAATAAGTATACATGGGAAGGATGTTGATCCAGGGAATAATCCGATTGCCAATTCTTGGAGTCAGGAAGGATTTCATTTTTCCCCTAAATGGGTTTTTTTGTTTGCCTTCCTCTGGATCAATAATTATAGATATAGGATAAAGTATCTGTTGTCTAAATATAGCATAGGTTGAACTTGATGGACGGAAGTCTTTTTTCAACCTCATCTACTGTGTAACTATGTAACATACAGTTCTCCCACAGCAGCAAGGGATTCTGGGAAAGGCAGGGGTGCAGACCTGTCTAAGACATGTGAATCATGGGACAAAACCTCGGCAAATTCTCCAACCCAGCGAGATGGTCCACAGAAGATTTAATAGCCCATCAGATTAACACATCTGGGGTCTCTGTTTAATCAGTCACTCTAACTGCGCGTCTCTAACAGGCGATCACGGGGCTTTTATTTTAAAAATACAGCATTGTTGCAGGGGATGTCAGGAGATGAACCGCATTGATTTCAGGTCCACGGACACCCTGCTTACCGAGTTACAGGCCCCTTTACGGGGTGCCGGTATCCTGGCGGCCATGTTTAAATTCTCCCGCATCAGAGACCACGCGATCAGGGGATTTAAACAAGTCAAAGTTTTTATGTTGCAAATGGGTAAAATGTCACTTCACATGAGCTGAATAAATCTCATGGATTTTATTAATTAAACACATTTTGACTTGGTAGCTACAGTATTAACAGTATAGTTGAAGAGTTCAAGAAGAAGAAATCCATTAAATGACTAGATATGTACTTTACTAGTTGACGTTTCGTATTTAACTTGGTTAAATCTTTAGGGATATATAAAAGAAACTAAGCAAATAGCAGCATACATATTCTGCTCATTTGCATGCCCATTTAGAAACATTATGTATGGAATTCATTTGATGAATGATTAATATACTAGAACAGTGCTGGGTAACTTGCAAGAGACATAATTATTTTCTGTATTTTCTTGATTTTTTTTTTTTTAAATCACTAGAGGGCAGTGTGTGCTTGTTTTTCTGTTAGCAACAGATTGGCCTAGAACCACAAAGCTCTCGTAAGTCAGGGAACATAACACGACTTTAAGTAAAATAATATCGATGTTATGTTCCCTAAGTTAACATGATACACTCAGAATTAATTATATGCAAAAACAATGGCTAATTGGCAAATATTTTATTGATGTGTTATATTAGGATAACGTTGTGCTATGTTTCAATGTTGTGATATAATGACGCTCTTGGCATTACTCCGATCAATCTGCCGCTATTTTTAGGTAATTTGCCACGGATGAATCCAAACAAATGGAGTCATGAGTTAAAAAATTGCAATATTTGGTGCTTAGAAACTCTGCCCTATTTCAGTGTCTGGATATGAGCAACGGCAAGATTAGGTGTGCCCTAACTAACGTACAGTAATACTAAGCGCCTGCATCAGCCTGGAGGACCGGCAATGCTCTGATAATGCTTCATTGCAAATCATTTACGTTTTTATCACTAACATCCATTTTAGTTAACGCTATGATCTTTATGGGGGTAAGCATGACTTAACATGATGTTATTGTCTTTGATTATACACTGTTAGTTTTAACATAATGTTAAATTAGGTTAGCATCAGATTAGGGGACTTAACGGAGATCTGTAGATGTAGTCCATTAACTGAATTCTCCTTCTAGTTTATGTTCGTTAAGTTAGCATGACATGATTTCTTGTTATTCATTTAAGCCCTTTCATCCTGTTGCTTTAACGGCAGCTCCAATATATACACAGAAAATTTCACAGAAAAAATCATTTTAGTTAGTGATTAGTTATGATCTGGGGATGCAAAGTAGCACTACTATTTTATTTAAGTAATAATCCCCTCAGAACAGGGCATTACTGGCCAATAATGCCCTAACTGGGAGAGTTGAAGGCCCAAGGCGAAGCCGAGGGACTTTAACCCAGCCAGGGCATTATTGGCCAGTATTGCCCTGTTCTGAGGTGATTATTACTATTATAGGATAAATGTAGGCTAATTTACATTTTTTTTCCATTATCATAAAAAAGCTACTTTTGAAGACACTGTTTTAGTCATATTGATTTTTATCCGCATGATTGTCTACATTCTTTTACTGCACGTGTTTATTAAAAGGACATTGTGCATACACACAGCCCCCCCTATACACACACACACACACACACACACACTCTGCAGCCCCCCCTGTATACACACAAACACACACACTGCAACCCCATCTATATACATACACTCTGCAGCCCCCCTACACACACTGCAGTCCTCCCTCTACACCCACAAAACACTCTGTAGCCCTCCTCCACCACCTACAATCACAAAACACACACAGACACACAGAGCAGCCCCCCTCTACACCCTCAAACACACACTGCAGCCCCCTGTAAACCCACAAAACTACAGACACACACCAAAACACACTCTGTAGCCCTCCTCCACCCTCTACACCTACTGAAGACACACACACTGCAGCCCCCTCTAAATCCACAAAACACACTGCAGACACACACACACACCAACAAAACAGACTGCTGCCTCCCTCAACATCCACAAAACTTACACCAGCAGCCCCCCCCCCTCTACACCCACTGCAGTCTCCCTGTAAACCCACATACTGCAGACACACACACCACCAAAACACCCTGCACCCACAAAAAACACACTGTAGACACACATACTGTAGCCTCCTCTACACCCACAAAACACACACTGCAGACGCACACTGTCACAGGAGACCAGTACTTTTAACACAAAAATTACCCGGATCCTTTGATTAAACAAAACGTGAGATAAAATAAATTGTAGTTTATTTACACAAGAAACACACACAGCTTGAACTACAAAATATTATGAATAAACACTTACTGGGATAGGGCAGAACGAATAAAATGTCCACGGGACGAAATCCACAGAAATCAAGTCTCTAGGCTTCAATTCCCAGGAGTGGGGTTGATGCGCAAAAAGAGCCGTGTAACAGTACTTGGCAAGGGGCGTCACTCGCAACCCCTGTATCTCCGCCGAAAGTAGTTTTTTCGTTTCCCACTTTCAGGATTCGTTCGGGAATCCTTAGTTCGAACGAACTTTCTGAGCAAGGTACAAATCTTAGTTACGATGGAATTTATTGTACCGCACGATGTAGCTCCGCTGAATCTTTTTACAGCATTTTGAATCTATCTCCTGATCGGCTGCACGAGACTTTAAAGACACACAAAGCCTATTCTTACACTGTGCAGCCAATCACTGAGTGGGAATGATTAATCCCACCTATTGGCATGCTCTGCCAGTCCTTCGGGGAGCCGGGCAGAAGCTTCAATGTATGCCACGGTCATGCGCTTACTTCGCACCTGAGCCGCTTAGCATACCTAACCAAGCCCCTCTGCCCATGCGACCTGAAGTCTACCCCTCCCCTGACATATGGGTAGTTGCCAGGCACAACTGTTTATCGCCTACTTCCCAGCATGTAACACTTTTAAATGTCGATATCTTTTTAAATCCGGACTTTCCTAGACACTCTGGGGTCATCTCAGTCGTCTCAGTCGTGACTCAGTGTAGCAATGCACGGAACTAACATAACCGCAACCCACTTATCCAATTGTCCAAAATACAGTGATGTGGTAAGTGTGGCTGCAACCCTTGGAACCAATGCATTAACGGTGAACGCAGTCATTGAATGTAGCTTCTTTTAACGCGTGTGGTCTGCTTATCCCTAGCCGGACACACACAGATAATTCTAATGTAATTACAGGCTCTCAACCTGCAGTGGGCTGCAGAGCTAACACTTCACAGATACAATATGACTCAGGGGCACCCAGCCAGGCATAATACCTTTATTTACTGGCCTGGGTACCCTCTCACCGTCACACATACACACCAACAAAACTGCTGCCCCCCCTCTACACCCACAAAACACATATCAGACACACAAACCTTTCCCCTCACTGTCCTGTGAGCTCTCTACAGGCACGGTGGGGGAGGAGTCAGTGCCTGGCTGCAGGCAGTGGGGGGAGGAGTTAGTGCCTGACTGCAGGCAGGGTGGGGGAGGAGTCAGTGCCTTGCTGCTACCTCCTTTCCAATCAGCTCTCCTGATTGACAGCTTTTTTCACTCTGTGTAGATGAGAACTGAAAGCTGATTGGCTGAAAAACTTGTCAAAAATTCTGGGCCATTACTGAATAGATAATGCCCAGAATTTTAACTAATCAGAGAGCAGGGATTTCAATAATGACAGGAATTTACCAGCTTTAGCCTTTAATTAGAAATATATACTGTTACTTTTCACACTATTACTTTAAACTTTGTCTCTCCAGGGGGCGTGGCTGGAAGCCGTACACTACTGAGCTCCGCAGACTCACGCTGCTTAACAGCACAAAAACAAAGAGAAATTAATAGAAAAAGATAAGAAAACCAAAAACAGATGATGCTGACCGGGGAGCCCCCCCACAGAGCGGGCAGAAGCTATTTAAAAGGGGTAAACTGAGTACTGGGGCTGGAGAACCATCCTATGCCCCTGTCTTTAGAGCGATCCAAAATGGTTGGTGGGCTCACGAGGCTGCTCTGAACCCAAGCCTGGGTGGGAAGGGTCGTCTTTACTGGCGCAGTTATATCTACCCTTGAGAAGGTGACGCTAGCTGTTGTAAACGGATCTCCAGTGGAGCACGGTGAGCTCCGGGATTAAAGAAGGGAGGTGCAGCCATGAAGCGGCAAGTCCAGGCCCATGTTTATGAGGCTAAAAGATGGCTGATGCAGGGCTGTGAAGCGGAGATATAGAGGGGATGACCGCCGTACGCGAGAGAGCGGCTGAAGTGCTACCGAGATGTAGTCCGACATTCCCTGGAGCAAACTATCACCTAGTATAAGTGGCGGGTGGCGGGTGCAGTGGAGAACCCAATCCCCCTTACCAGCAGACACACCCCTTGCAGCTTCAGGCGGGTGCAGGGAACTCAGGATGAAGGCAGCGTGGCTAATCTAGATTGAGGGCCAGCCATACAACTGAGATATGCTGCGGAAGATCTGCGTGACTGAGCACCTGCCGCTTCCCCTGGAGTCCACAGCGGAGCCTCGCTCTATCAACGCGGGGTGGCCATACCTGTGTCCATTCTGACGGGGCAATCAGTGCAACCAGCTAAAGCTGGATCACTGCCATTGGGCCCTGCGTGCTAGGCCGCAGCCAGGGGAGCCTCTGAGAGATATCATAATGAGGTTTCATTATTATAAAATTAAAGAAGCCCTGTGTCAGATTACAAGAAATGCAGCGACAACAACTACCTTCGAGCGGATTACTATACAAGTCTTCCAGGACCTATCCCCTACTACACTAAACAGACGCCGCAAGGTGCAACCAGTTACCAGACTCCTAAGAGAAAATGAAGTCAGGTACAGGTGGATGTTTCCATTTGGACTTTTACTTATTAACAATGGAAAGGCCTTTTCCATGCAATCCCTCGCAAAAGGTGAAGATTTCCTAAAAAAAATTGGAATAAAATCAGATTTTACTTGCCTAGAGGAAGATGCGGCCTCACCGGAGCCGTCTTGGAGACAAATAAGGAAAGCAACTCGAGAAAGAGAGGAACGGGTGGCCAATTAGCAGTAATTTAGGCCTTAAAGAAACAATGTTGGATACCCTGACATCCCCAGTTGACTCTTAAAGCCACACTACACGGACCTCACTGGTAACAACATAACACATTCAGGCGGTCCCCCGCGGCCTAATGGTGGTACACGAATTCCACCTTGGGTGTGAGGGGACTGGCCTAATGGCGGAGATAGGGTGAGCAGCCGGTTAGAGGTACGATGGACAGAGCAGCTTCTTCGGGACTGGGAGCGGAGGCATCTTTTGCACTCGAACGGGGGTTTGGGGGGGGGGGGGGTAAGAAGAAGAGAATAAGGGGATAATAGTCATTCAGAATTGCAAGATTTATGTAAATTAGGAGGGGATGTAAGGGGCCACGGACATCTTGTAGATAGGGCAGCAGGAGGAGGAGGAGAGAATCAAGAAGGTCCTATACCAGATAAGCCCTATAGAGAATTTAGTTAAGGGGTATGTAACAGGGTCCTATCCCTGTTAACAGGCTTGCCTCTAATCCAGCAGTGGGCTGGTTGTTTGCACACCTGCAATCAACCACTCCACCTGCCTAATCACAGCTCTGTGAAAAAGCATGTTCCCAGAAACAGGAAGGAGATTTTCCTCAGTACACAAGGGTGCTGACAAGAGGAAAGATGTCTTGAGCAGAAAGGCTCTGCTGAGATCAAGACACCCAAAGACCTATATTCCTGGACACAGGGGACCCAGGAACCTAACAGAGACTGACATGAAGGGCCACATGCTTTAAGGTATCTCTTGAGACTTTGGGGAATAGGGTGGTAATGGGATTATCCCTCCAGCCCTGGAGAAAGGGACTGGGGAATTAAATTAGCCCTTAAACAGGGATAGGTGTTTGTTGTTTTCATATTTTTTGCGCAATAAAGCCCTATTTTAATTTCACTTTATAAACGGTCTCCATTGCTTACCTCTGCACACATCTCTAACAGGGTACAAGAAGAGAGGGGGTCACTACAATGAGCTATGGGCAATGATATTCAGCAGTGTGATCATACAGGGGGAAATTGGGGGGGATGTGATTTGCAACGTGGGTTTTGTAGTTTCAGGATTTCAGGATTCTATACGGTTAAGCATATTAACAATATTTTAGAGTTACATTTATTCTTTACTGGACGCCAATGTTAGTGTTTTTCAGGGTTAAGTTTAATTCAAGTTAGGAAAGAGGATTTTGTGGGCCGGGGCCAACTCTGTAGGGATAGTAAACTAATATACAGATATGAAATAGTATGATACTAGAACTTAGAAGGGTTGAAGCATATTCGTCATTAAGGTGTTTATGGATGGGTAATATCCGCTGTAACAGCACCAATGAGGTTGTTCTCTGCAGAGGTCTACGGGATTGTTCAAATATTTTGTTGACATTATTATAGGTTAATTAGTTTGATGTTTTTAATTCTGTATTATATTTTTGCTGTTATGAAGGGTTGGCACGGGGTGTTGCACTACCCAGGATGCACCCATGCCCCAGTTCCTAGGTGAAATGGAATTTTCCCAGAACACTAGTCAAGTCCCTTGGGACTCTGAATGTTATCTGGATTCAGAGCCCTGGTCCCTTTTTTTCAGGGTCCAGTGAATTTTAATTACCCAAGGGCAGAAGAGTCAAAGTCAAATAGTACCATAAACTACTCATTTGAAAAAAAAAATCAATTTGTCTTACGTATGAGTTAGCATTATTGGACTATAAGAGAAAGAAAGCTGATGTTATCCTTTTACAAGAGACTCACTTTAGCATAAAAAGTTACCCGAAATTTTTTGACAAGCATTTTAGGCAGTGCTGTCTCTCCTCGGCCACCTCCAAGAAATGAGGAGTGGCGATATTACTACACAATAGGTTCCATTTTATAGTTGACTAAGTTAAAAGAGATAGGGAGAGCGGATTCCCAATACTAGTGTGAAAAATTCAATGTCAAGATTTATTTTTATTTATTTATAAAATGTTTTTTAAGAGACACCTGCTGGTCGTTGGAGTGAATGGAGACCTGATTTCAGAGCTCCTCTCCCACCGGCACTATTAAAGCAATTACAAGCGACAAAAGCGTGATTCTACCTGATCACTACACAGCACATCATTTATAATTACCCAGAGATGCCGATTAGCAAAGCAACTCGGACCAAAAGCCAGCCGGTAACCACTTATTTCAGGAAAAGTGGAGTGCCCTCAGCTGAAAGTAAGGAGCTCCATGCGCAGACATCAGACACGGCCCCTGATATGGATCCTCTCACAGAGGAGGAGGGGGATGAAGAGACAGCCCGACGCAAGGACCTAAAAGCTTTCTGTGCAGATATGAAGAAGTAATTCATGACAGAGCTTTGGGCGCTTAGAAAGGACCTCGATGCTCTCGGGGAGCGGACTGACTCCATTGAAACCAAAATGGACGAGACAACCACTGCCCTAGCTCAAACTGACGACCAAGTCACTGCTTTGAATGACAGAGTCAGATTCTTAGAGGACAAGGCAGAGGATGCTGAAAATCGCGACCGGCGGTGCAATATCAGGCTGCGGGGGGTCCCTGAAAGTATAAATGATCCTGAGGACTTTACTAATAGGTGGCTGGAAAACCTTTTTCCAGATAAGCCAGACTCTGAGATATTGCTGGACCGCTGCCATAGAGCTCTGCGTGGGACACCTCAGAGTGGTGACCCCCCCAGAGATATAGTAACAAGGTTCCACCACTACTGCACCAAAGAGGAGGTATGCAGGATTGCCCGTGAAGCTTAGACCCTGGAGTTCGAGGGGGTCAAGCTCCAGATATACCAGGACTTGGCCCCTGCCACCTTGAATAAAAGAAAGGCTCTGGCTCCCATTACAAAAGTTCTCTGTGAGCACAGCATCAGATACAGATGGTTGTTTCCCTGTGCCCTCCTTTCAATTAAAAATGGTGTTGCTTATACTTTAAAAAACCCAGAAGATGGAGAGGGCTTCCTCACCAAACTCGGGGTTACTGGAGCCATACTTAACCCAGCACATACACCATCCGTTACCACCGCCCCCCCCACTCCCTCCTGGAACAAAGCAGAGACCTCCCGCGCTAAGCAGCATGCAACACGGGAGGCTTCAGGCTCCAACTGATCTTATCCAACACAAATCCACAAGTTCACAACCTTCCAGCCCTTCCGGAATAAATCCCTGCTCAAACCCGCTGTCTCACTAGTGCCAGATTTCGCCCAGACTTACCCCTCCTGCCAGATGCCAGTTTTAACCCGGAGCAGATCCGTATGCAGTTTTGGAGCAGCAGCCATCTTGGTCCGGTCCTCCTCTATGCGGAGCGGGAGCAGCAGTGATTTTGGCGCGAGGGACCACCGACGTCATCCGCAAGCTCCGTCTTCGCGCAAGATCTCGGCCGCGGGCTGATGATGTCGGAGCGGCCGAGACTCCATTGCAGGAGACGGTTCCGCCGTAGCCCCGGGTGGAGAAAGAGGGGGAGAGGGGGAGAGGGAGACTCGGCGGTCGGGCCCCTCTCCCTGCTCTCTGGTCTCTGCCCGCTCGCCTGGGGGGACCGGAGGGGGTCTGTGGACCCTACTGTCACAACTCATGCCCTTGCCCCCCATACAATACCCTATAAACTTGAATAAAGATCATCCCCATGTTAAACACTGCCCCACATAGGGTGACACAGGGTTTAGGAATTAAACAAGAGACAAGTTAACCCTGTGTTACCCATACACAGGAGCTGCCCCTTATTACACAAAAGATAAGTTAACCCCATATGACCCCATAACCCCATATGACCCCGTTTAATAGAAACACTTAATAATCTATCAAATAAAGGTAAAGGGTTATGGATCCAAATTTAAAACATAAATCATACATTTCTACAGTAAGGGGTTCAACCTCCATAATTAGGTAGAGTCAAGATCAACAGACAGTTAAATTACACTTTTAATTACAGTACTTATTATTCCTGTGTATGGGTTATATNNGGCGATTTTTTGATATATTATTATTGTTATATATAATAATAATATATTATATATATATATTTATATATTATTATAATCATATATATATATATTATATATATAATTATATTATATATTATTATGGTATTGTTATATTGCTATATAGATATATAGGATTTCGTTATGATACTTATATGTTATTTCGATCTGGCATATACGGTAGGCTGTGAGGGGTCTACTATGTCACGTCGTACGGACTACTACATCAATACCGGACACGTTATACACACACGGATTCGTCCGGTACAAGCATGTTTGGATATCTATTATAGGGGGGAAGGTTATTCGGAAGGATACATACAATACACTTTATATATTATTATTTTTTCTACGTGTTGAAATTACCGTACGTATTGTATCCATAGTTTTATATGCAAGGCTATTGTTTTCTTGTGTCATATTTGTCTTATATATTTAGGTAGATAGTATACCGATACATATATACATTTTGAAATCTGTAAGTTAGTTTAATAAAAGTTGTTTAGATGCTGTTCACATTAGATAAGAAACAAACATAAGGCTCTACGGCCTAAAGTTACTGTTATTTATCAAGGTTTATCCCGCTAGCCCATTACCAGTAATATTACTGTCTATGTTTGCAATCATGATTCACTGTTGGTGGTCACGATGGTCACTGTCAGTGGCACTGGGTTACTGTCCTATCATTCTCTGTCGCAGTTTACAAAGTTGGCATTCTTTTTCCTTTTGAAGGTGCCGGGGAGATACCTCCTTCGAGCATGTGTCCCCTTCATCGGTCCGAGGACCGATTCCAGACCCAGGGTGGGATGTCTTCAACACAGGAGACTGGTCCATCTTTAAGATGGAGTCGGAAGACCCACCCTCTGGGCGCAGGAGCTACTCGAGATACGCCCTTGTTTTTGTTTATCCCTTTTTACCATTTTGTTATTATTTTCCCGTTCCTGTTTTAGCCCTCTTGTCGCTTCCCCTGTCTTGTCTACCTTTCCCTGCCCTCCCCCTTTCCTCCCTCTCCAGGATGCATGGATTCCACCCAAGCGTCTAGCCGACACGATAGATTGGGACACAACCGAAAGAAACCTCAGATATAATTTCACAAGTAAGTATACAGATCCCTATATGCATCATTCCCTGCTCCGTAAAACATGGCGTTAACATTAATCTCTCACATGTGAAGGGCTTTAATAGCCAATTAAAGAAAGCTTGCTTTACGATTACAAAAGAAAACAAGCGGATGTGTTATTTCTACACAAAGAACGCACTTTAGTAATAATAGCTCCAAGTTCCTAGACAGGGGGCTTCTCCCAATTTTACACAGCATCAGCATCATAGAAAAAACGAGGGTAGCCATCGTATTTAGCAACTATCCAATCCATTTGTTCCCCAGACAATCAAAAGAGATGTAGAGGTCGTTTATCCTTTTAACAGGCCACATACATGAGGCAGCCCATTACATTGGCCTCCCTCTACGCTCCCTGTACACAGGATGAGTGTTTTTTTGACAGATTCTTCCGCTACTAAACTCAGCAGCTAAGGAGTATACTTAATAGCAGGAGATTTTATATCACAATGCACTAGTGCAATCTATTATTAGACAGATCAGGAAATGACTCCAATAATAAAAAAGCTCACAACTCCTGCACAATGCCCTGAAAGATAATAACTAGTAGACATGGAGGGAGGGCTTCACCCTTACGACAATGGGCTACACTTTCATTCCCACCCGCACACGCTCATATAGCCCTCTCCCTGCTCTCGGGTCTCGGCCCGCTCACCTGGGGTGACCGGATGGGGTCTGTGGACCCACTGTGTCACCACTCATGCCCTTGCCCCCCATACAAGACCCAATAAACTTGAATAAAGATCAACCCCTTGTTAAACACTGCCACACATAGGGTGACACAGGGTTTAGGAATTACACAAGAGATAAGTTAACCCCATATGACCCCATTTAGTGGAAACACTTAATATTCTATCAGATAAAGGTAAAGGGTTATAGATCCAAATTTAAAACATACATTATACGTACCTACTGTAAGGGGTGCACCCTCCATAATTAGGTGGAGTCAAGAACAACAGACAGTTAAATTACACATTTAATTACAGTACTTATTATTCCTGTATGGTTCACGGGCACCCCCAAGAGAAGGTTTCTGAAGCCGAGTTAGCCACGTTAAATAATATAAGTGTCGTATCCGGGTTCGATAATGGTAGTATACTGTATATAGAGAATATAGGTTATATGGGATATTGGTATATTATTATTATTGTTATATTGTTATATATATATAGGTATTGTTATATATTGCTATATAAGATATATAGGATTTCGTTATGATACTTATATGTTATTTCGATCTGGCTATATACGGTAGGCTGTGAGAGGGTCTACTATGTCACGTCGTACGGACTACATCAATACCGGAGACACGTTATAACACACGGATTCGTCCGGTACAAGCATGTTTGGATATCTATATATAGGGGGGAGGTTATTCGGAAGGATACATACAATACACTTTATATATTATTATTTTTTCTACGTGTTGAAATTACCGTACGTATTGTATCCATAGGTTATTATGCATAGGCTATTGTTTCTTGTGTCATATTTGTCTTATATATTTAGGTAGATAGTATACGGATACATATATACATATTTGAAATCTGATAAGTTAGTTTAATAAAAGTTGTTTAGATGCTGTTCACATTAGATAAGAACACAAACATAAGGGCTCTACGGCCTAAAGTTACTGTTATTTTATCAAGGTTATTCCCGCTAGCCCCATTACCAGTAATATTACTGTCTATGTTGCAATCATGATTCACTGTTGGTGGTCACGATGGTCACTGTCAGTGGCACTGGGTTACTGTCACTATCATTCTCTGTCGCAGTTTACAAAGTATGCATTACTTTTTCCTTTTGGAAGGTGCCGGGGGAGATACTCTCCTTCGAGCATGTGTCCCCTTCATCGGTCCGAGGACCGATTCCAAGACCCAGGGTGGGATGTCTTCAACACAGGAGACTGGTCCATCTTTAAGATGGAGTCGGAAGACCCACCCTCTGGGCGCAGGAGCTACTCGAGATACGCCCTTGTTTTTTGTTTATCCCTTTTTACAATTTTGTTATTATTTTCCCGTTCCTGTTTTAGCCCTCTTGTCGCTTCCCCTGTCTTGTCTACCTTTCCCTGCCCTCCCCCTTTCCCTTCCCTCTCCAGGATGCATGGATTCCACCCAGAGCGTCTAGCCGACACGATAGATTGGGACACAACCGAAAGAAACCTCAGATATAATTTCACAAGTAAGTATACAGATCACTATATGCATCATTCCCTGCTCCGTAAAACATGGCGTTAACATTAATCTCTCACAATGTGAAGGGCTTTAATAGCCCAATTAAAAGAAAGCTTGCTTTTACGGATTACAAAAGAAAACAAGCGGATGTGTTATTTCTACAAGAAACGCACTTTAGTAATAATAGCTCCCCCAAGTTCCTAGACAGGGGCTTCTCCCAATTTTACACAGCATCAGCATCAGTAAAAAACGAGGGGTAGCCATCGTATTTAGCAACTCAATCCCATTTGTTCCCCAGACAATCAAAAGAGATGTAGACGGTCGTTATATCCTTTTAACAGGGACCATACATGAGCAGCCCATTACATTGGCCTCCCTCTACGCTCCCTGTACACAGGATGAGTGTTTTTTGACAGATTCTTCCGCCTACTAAACTCAGCAGCTAAGGGATATACTATAATAGCAGGAGATTTTAATATCACAATGCAATCTTCATTAGACAGATCAGGGGGAAATGACTCCAATAATAAAAAAGCTCAAAACTCCCTGCACAATGCCCTGAAAGATAATCAACTAGTAGACATATGGAGGGAGCTTCACCCTACGACAAGGGGCTACACTTTCTATTCCCACCCCCACACCTCATATAGCAGAATCGAATATCTCTTCGTTTCGTGCCACTTGGTTCCTAAGGTCAATCATACAAAGATCCATGATATTTTATGGTCCGACCATGCACCAATTGAGCTCAGGTGCAACAATATTCAGGCCAATCGGCCGAGCGCAAACTGGAAACTCAATGAGTCTATCCTTAAAATACCCGAAACCTGCGAAACAATAGGTCAAGAAATAACTCAATTCTTTGAGATAAACACAGGCTCTGTGGAGTCCCATATGGTTTTATGGGAGGCTCAGAAAGCAACTTTAAGGGGCATATTAATCAATATCACTGCCAAAAGAAAACAAGTTTTGGACTCCAAAATCAAAACGCTCCAATCCAAATTGCATTCCCTCTTATCGAGCCATAAGACAAATCCTGACCCACTCACGACACAGGAACTTAAAGATACAAAAATTGAATTAAATATGTTATTGACTTCCCGGGCGGATAATTCCCTGTGTTGGTCTAAGAGGAAGTTTTATGAGGAAGCTAACAGGCCGGATATGATGCTAGCTCGCGCACTGAAAGATAGGCAATCCAAGTTTAATATCCAAGCTATACGCTTAAAATCGGGTACACCTACGGCCAACCCTAAAAAAATAGTAGAAGAATTCGGTTCATTCTATGGTTCCCTATATGATGGAAAGAAGGTGGCACATAATAACAACACGAGCAGAGCACTGAGAGATTTCTTAGCCAGCTCAAATTTAGAGAGATTGACAGAGTCCGACAGAAAAGCTATGGGCGCTGACTTCACATTGGAAGAAGTGTCGCAAGCTATTAAAGAACTCAAGCCATCAAAAGCACCAGGCCCCGATGGCTTTTCGGGGCTATATTATAAGAAGTTCTCTAACTTACTCGCCCCAAGGTTGCTCCATTTGTTCAATGCCATATTAGCAGGAGCCCCAATCCCAGTTGACATGCTGCGGGCGTCTATATCACTTATACACAAACCAGGCAAGGATCCGCTAAATTGTAAAAGTTATGGGCTAATCTCACTAATCAATACCGATATAAAAATATACGCTAAATTACTGGCCAATAGATTAAGTCTAATCCTACCCAGACTAATACACCCAGATCAAGTCGGTTTCGTTAAGGGGAGGCAGGCAGCGGATAACACCCGACGATTTATTGATCTGCTGGAATTGGCAAACAAAAATAACATACAAAGCATGTTATTAAGTCTGGACGCAGAAAAAGCTTTTGATAGGATAGACTGGCCTTACTTAAAAGAGACGCTCACGGCATTCGGCTTCGGAGATCGGTTGAGTGGAGCGATTATGTCGCTGTACTCAGGCCCAATGGCCAGGGTTATACATCAGGGCTTCCCCTCGGTCCCATTTCAAATTCAAAGTGGCAAGAGACAGGGGTGCCCGTTATCTCCCCTCCTGTTTGCCCTATGTATCGAATCTCTGGCGGCACGTATTCGAGACAGTCCGGATATCTCAGGGTTAAACGCATACTCTCAATCACATAAAGCGGCCCTGTACGCAGACGATATCCTATTGATCATCTCAAAACCCCTCACATCATTACCTAACCTATTTGACCTACTAGACAAATTCTCTAAGGTCTCTGGGTTCAAAATTAACCAATCTAAGTCTGAAGCTCTAAATATCAATCTCCCTAGACATACAGAGAAATTACTGGAACTAAATTTCAAATTTAACTGGCAAAAGAACTCTATCAAATATCTGGGGATCCACATCACCAAAGATGCAAAAAGCATCTACTGTATAATGCAAATTACCCCAACCTAATTCGGACTCTAAAACAAGACCTCATCAGATGGTCTTCCAAGAAGATATCTTGGATTGGAAGGATACACAGCGTTAAAATGAATTTACTCACCCCGTATCCTCTACCTCTTCCAGACATTACCTGTGCCACTCAAACTGAAGGACATACTCTCACTTCAGTCTGAAATATCTAACTTTATCTGGGGAGGGAAAAAAACGAGAGTCAATAAATTAAATATGAAAAGACCTACCTTAGCGGGTGGCTTAGCGGTACCCTGCCTGTTATCATACTATAAAGCGGCTCAATTAAGTCATATTATTCAATCGCATTCTGATCCAAAACTAAAAAGATGGGTGGAGCTGGAGAGTGCTGCCTGCGCCCCATTAGAGCTTAATAACCTGATTTGGCTACCTAAAACTGTAAGAAAATTGGCTATGCTACCGCTTACCTCAATGACCAACTCCATTTCGGTCTGGGAAGGAACGAGGTTAAAAAACTCGCTTACCTCAGGAAGTTCACTGATGTCACCCATTTGGAACAACCCCAGCTTTGCACCCGGCCTTATTGGTAACAACTACTCAATTTGGAAACTGAAAGAATACAACAGACTCAAAGACCTGGAGGGCTATAATCTAAAAATCAAATCATTCGATCATATCAGATTGGAAAAAGACATCCCCCACGTAGAATTCTATAAATACCTCCAGATTAGAGCATTTTATAATAAAATTAAAAGGCCTGTCAAAGTCGCATAATAAACTCATTGCACATTTCGCAATAGCCACGCGGTGTGAGATCGCAGCACTATGGAAACGCCCCGAAATCCCAATTATCCCAAAGATTCGGAATCGTATTTGGTTTATATGCCAGATGGAAAAGTTAACGAGCTTAGTTAATGATACTGGCGATATTTATCTAAAAGTTTGGGCTCCTTGGCTAGCTCAGACAGACATCCCCGGGGTGGAGCGTAACACAATTTGGCTATAATAGTAATTGATGCGTTCTCCTGCAGAGAGTTGAAGCCCTTACCCACAACAAATACCTCACACACCATGAGTTCGCTCATCTATACCTTACCTCGGCTACTGCGTCTAATCGACGGCACTGAAGACGTCTCAAAAGCCCTCAGTGGCCATTCCAACCACCCCCTCCGATCTCCAATTCCTATCCTACACCCCTTCCCTCCCCCCCCCCCCCCCCTTTTTTTTTTATTAATTAATTAATTTTAATTTTTAATTTTTTTAAATTATTATTTGCTAGTGTTGTTATTATCCCCCAACCCCTCACAATAAGAGTGACTATACTCTCCCGCACGGTTTAGTAGGGCTCGAAAAACCGGGCGGGTCTGTTATGCGTAAATTAATGTTTACTATATGCTAATTTGAACAATGTTTGTCTGAATGGCTTTTTATGTATAACAAGCATGTATTCATCAATAAAATTCAAGTTATTAAAAAAAAAAAATGTTTTACCAGGAAGTAATACATTGAGAATTACCTCTCGTTTTCAAGTATGTCCTGGGCATAGCGTTAAGATGACAAATAATACATGGTTACAAATACAGTTGCATAAGTGAACATGGTATACATTATATACAAGACATTGCATGCACAGTTAGAAATAATATATATTATAGGCGTATGTAACAGTTACAGACCAGATTAAAATGTGAGACAGCTTTGGTTTTGAAAGAACAAAGACTGGTGAAGGCTGTGAGAGTCTCCGGTAGACTGTTCCAGGTTTGGGGTGCACGGTAAGAGAAGGAGGAACGGCCGGATACTTTGCTGAACCTTGGGACCATGAAAAGTCCTTTGGAGTCAGATCTCAGATGATAAGTGCTGCATGTGGTAGGGGTGTGGAGCTTGTTCAGATAGACGGGTAGCTTGTCCAAAAAGTATTTGAAGACAAGACAGGAAAGATGAACTTTGCACCTAGACTCAAGTGATGACCAATCTAGTTCTCTAAGCATGTCGCAGTGATGTGTGTTGTAGTTGCATTGGAGAACAAAATGGAATATTGAATTGTAGAGGGTGTCAAGTTTGCTAAGGTGGGTTTTGGGTGCCAAGCCATGTACTGTGTCCCCATAGTTGATAATTGTCATTAGCATCTGCTGCGCTTTCTCACCAGCAGACTCAGGGAGAATTTGTTCCTGTAAAGTACACCTAGTTTGGCATAGGTTTTGGATGTCAGGGTATCAATGTGCATCCCAAATTTTAAATGGGAGTCATACCATATGCCCAAGTATTTGAAACTAGTAACAGGTGTGAGGGTGGTTTTAGTGTTGGTTCTGATCTAGAGCTCAGTCATTGGAAGCTTTAAAAATTTAGCTTTGGTCCATTGGTACCATTGTTACAGCCTTGTTAGTGTTTAAAAACAGTTTGTTTTGGGAAATCCAATTTTCAAGTCTCAAAAAGTCAGATTGAAGTATGTATTCAAGGTTGAATATATTGTTGATAACTTTCCAGAAGCTAGCTGAGTTTGGTGTATTCTGGTGAAGATTGTCAGAGTAATATTGTGCTTTTACGTGTCTTGTTTGCCTTGTGCACAAATTTCGCAGACATCTGTAGTGATTAAGATCCTTGGTAGTGCCAGTTACTTTGTAGGTTTTCCACAAGGCATCCCTGAAATGTTATAATGGGAGTGCTATAAAGTACTCTTATTCTGCGTAGTGGAGCATGGGTATCACAGTGTTTTTAAGAACTCGGATTGGAAATAGTAGAGCAGAGAATCAGCGTCAGGAATTAAGTCAATTCTGTACCACGGGCAGTTGGTAAAGTCTGCCAGAAACTGTGGTGAATTAAGGAGAACTTTAGGGCTTTATTGGGGTGGTTTCATTTTCCTTACACAGTACACTATTGCATGGTCACTGAAAATGTCAAGAAGGATGCCAGAGGATCGGATTCTGCTGGGATTTGGGGAGAGAATCCAGTCTAGCAAGGAATGGTTGTGAGATTTCAGGTTTGGCCGTGTGGGTTGGGAAATGAGTTGTGTTAGCTTAAGTGACTTGAGTTGTGTCTGGATTTTGTGGTTTTTAGGGTCAAGCCAATTGTAGTTGAAATCCCCAAGAACTAGCAGCTGACACTTCTCATTCATAGAGGAAATTGAGCCAAGAAACTGGGTGATATCAGTCAGGGATTGTAGAGGGGCTTTAGGGGAGCAATAGATGCCAGGAGCCAAGATAGGCTTAGAAAAGGGGAGGCATATTTTGCCAGCTAGGATTTCAATAGAGGGTGGGCATGGGGGGCAATTTAACAGTGTAAATTGTAAGGTGTATAAAAGAACACCCCTCCTCCTCTCTTTGACCTATAATTCCTAGACATGGAGTATAATAGAAGGGCGATATTTGCATTGGGGGTTTAGGGGTTAGCCATGTTTCTGTGGGAACAGTGGCATTAGGTTTATGCATAAGGCACCATGCCCTTAGTTCATCCAGTTTTGGCAGCTGGCTCCTGATATTTATATGGGCGACAGCTAGGCCTTTTTGGAATTTGAAGGGGGTATTCTCAGGGGTTTGGGACAGAGTTGAAAAGGGAGGGCCTGGGTAATGTGCAATATCACCTGCTAAAGAGAGTAACAGTATGAATAGAAATTTGAGTAGTTCTTTGCAAGTTGTACATTTTTGATGTTTGCCATTAGACTGAGCGGTGGTTGGTGTGCTGGTTTTCAGAGTTTTCCACCAACATTCAGTAGATACTGTAGTGCAAGGCTTTTGAGTAATCCAGGGTGTATGGTGATGTTGAGTGTGGGCCAGGAGGGAGGAGTTTATAGTGGATAGAGAGAATAACATTTCCATGAGGCCACAAGAAAGAACAAAGTTGAGGTACATACTAGGTTCATTATCACAATGGTAGATAATGTTGCATGAAGCTGTTGTAAGCCAAGTGAGTGTGTGCAGACTAAACAGCAGAGGTGTGCCTTTTTCTTGTCAAAATGTGTTGCTGTTTTGCAATGCTTGTGCCTAGCCAATGTTTATGCCCCGTGTGAATATGATCCGCTAATTTTCTCATCGTTTTTTACCACCCTGAATAAAATATCTATAGATTATATAATGCTGGGGGGTGACTTTAACACGACACAAGATCCTGCATTGGATAAGTCTAGCCAAACTATAAGGACTAAGAAGAAGAGTTCAGATACAGTATGCTCTTAGGAGGTTTAAGAGATAACCAGTTGACAGATATCTTGAGAGAGCTACATCCCAGTGATAGAGGGTTCACTTTTTTTCTCACCCACATTCTAGCTATAGCAGGATAGATTACTTTTTTGTTTCAAACAGACTGGTCCCAAAGATCTTCATTGCCAGGATCCAAGATATTTCATGGTGCTCTCAAATTAATCTAGACAGACCAGGAGCAAACTGGAAATTAAATGAGTCAATTATTAAAAATCCCACAGTTGCTGCAGACTGTGAACACAGCGATTGATCAATTCTTCAGAATAAACACAGGTAGTGTGAGGTCCCAGAACTCTATGGAAATCCCATAAGGCGACAATCAGAGGTTCTCTTATCAATATTGCGACAGGGAGGAAAAAGGAGAGGGGTGCTAAAATAATTAAATTATAAGCAAAATTGAAAGAGCTTTCTGCCCTCCATAAACGTAACGGGAGGACCGACACATTAAAAGAACTAAACGATGTCAGAATAGAATTGAATCTGCTTCTTACCTCCCAGGCTGAGAAGTCACTGAGTTGGTCAAAGAGGAAGTTTTTTTGCAAAAAGCAAACAAGCCATATACCATGCTAGCAAACAAGATTAGAAATAGAAAGGCTAATTATAATATACAAGAAATTCGTTTGATGAACGGGACGGTGATCTCCAATCCTAAATTTATCATAGAGGAAATTAAAAAGTATTATGAAAATCTATATAAAGGAGAAAAGTTCACACATAATGTAAACAAGAGTCAGGCATTGAAGGACTTTCTGGTAGAGTCAGACCTTCCCAGATTGAGCAGGGGCAGGGGGAGAGAGGAGCTATAAAAAGACTTTACTATCGAAGAATTACTACAAGTTATTAAACAGTTGAAACCCTCTAAAGCGTTAGGCCCTGATGGATTCTCCAATTTTTTCTATACAAAATTGTCAAATTGTTAGCCTCCCATCTTCTCCACATGTTCAATGCAGTGCTTGCAGGTGCATCATTCCCAGAACATATGTTCCAGGTGTCTATCTCCCTGCTTTACAAACCAGGGAAATATCTGACAAATTGTAAAAGCTATAGACCAATATCTTTAATAAACTCTATAAAAATGTATTCTAAAATGCTAGCTAATAGATTGAGTCATATCCTGCCTAGATGAATTCATCCAGATCAAGTGGGATTTATTAAGATAGGCTGCGGACAATACCAGACGAATTGTTGATTTAATAGGTGGCCAAAACAAATCACATTCAAGTAATGGCGCTAAGTCTGGATGCCGAGAAAGCTTTTGAGAGAATAAACTGGTCTTATTTAAGAGCTACACTTGGGGCATTTGATTTTGGGGGTAGAATTTTGCAGGCAATCACAGCCCTGTATTCAAATCCGGCTGCGAGCGTAACACATCAGGGCTTCCCCTAAGATATTTTCTTAATTGAGAGTAGCACAAGATAGGGTTGTCCACTTTCACCTTTGTTATTTGCCTTATGAATGGAGCCACTAGCAGCACTGATCGGAGGAATCCGAATATTTCAGGAATCCAAATTAACAATCAAACACACAAAGTGGCTCTCTATGTGTAAGGGATCGGGGGACAAGCGCCTCACAGCGGGTCCCCGTCACCCCGGCTCCAAGTACTGCCACTCGTTCCAGGCCCCCTCCCCACCAGCTCCTTACCCGCTCTGGTCGGACGCCGCTCCACTCCTCTGCGGCACACGCCGCCTCCACCCACACGCTGCAGGGGCGCACGTGCAGGAGTGTTACAGGGTGCGCACACCCGTCCTCTTCTACACTCCTCCTGCAGCCTTGGCTCCACCTCCCAACAGCTGGAGGCTATTCCCACTAGGGAACTCCACAACAGACATCCTAACCTATCCCTGGGACTGCTCAGGCAAGCCCCCGCTCCGCCTCTTGCTCCCATTGGTTCTCCTACATTTATATAGTAATTAAGGTGTTTACCCCCCTTCCCGCTACCCACCTGGGAGCCCTAACCACCGTCCCCAGTGCAACTACCCCGACCCTCCACCCCCGCTACCCATTGCTTTGCACAGTGTTAAACCATGGCCACAATATGGCCATGGTTTGCCACTATGGCAATAATGGGCAAGCTGAGGTTCTTGGTTTTATTTAATTGTTTTTGTGGTTCTTAGTTTTATTTAATTGTTTTGTATTTTTGTTTGTTTTGTTTTTTAGGTTGCCCATTGACTGCCTTAGTGGAAAACTATGCTAATTATTATGAATAGAAAGAACCCCGGCGCATGAACTTAAAACATATTATCAATATGAGCAGTTGGGGTAAACCGAGGTTCCTGAGAACAAAGCATAGGAAAAAAGCATATCAAATCGCAAATTGATTACATAAAATAGATAGATAGATAGATGTAAATTCCAGTGTAATTCAATGGGATCCATATGGTTGACACTGTGGCCTAATAGATGAACAGTCAAAACATTGACAAAAAGATTGATATTCTTGTTGAAACTAATGTGTTGTAATCACTGTGTTAATGTAATCCTCCTAGATTGGGGGTATCATCAATTATATTACTATTTCTGTTTGTCAACCTTCTTTGGTGATTCATATAGGGGTAGGTAACATTACCTTTGTGGTGACTTTACCTATATAGATGGTGCAACAGTAGGTGGTAACCAGGCTACATAATAAAGGTTAAGCCCTCTGGTTACCCCCTGAAACTGTGGGGTTCCTGGTAGCACCATAAGCCAGGGACCAGGGATAATGTTGAAAATTAAGTGACCATGCTTTTTTCTGTTTTCATGTTCCCTTGGCCCTAGAACTGTGAGATGTACTGTGTGTCAGTTTTAGGGGGGATATTCGGGTAGAAATACAATTATTTTGTTTGCAGGATTTCGGGGGCCAAAGTTACTGGTAGTCCTTGAATTCTCCTCGGCGAGCAGGCATGATTTGCCGATACGCGGGGTGAATCACATGGGCACAACCCAGTGTCCCCCAGACTCCTGGATTTCAATCCCAAATATCCCAAATCCATTTCCCTTATAAGTATAAGGTACCCCAATGTGTATACTTTATTAAAGTGTACTTAATAATGTTTTTGGCATTTACTATAAGGCTCTATACAGTCAGCTGGCATGTCTGTATAGAGTCCGTAGTTCAAAGAGGAGAGGATGTCCAGAGGTGAGAAGACCATTTGGTGGGGACACCTTTTATATCTGCTAGACTTGGTGGAGCCTTCCCAGGTGGTGGCTATGAGTTAACCAGGGGAGATACAGCTCGTAGGTACTTCTCCCATTGACTAAATCATATTTTCTGCTCACCCGGTTTTTCAAACCGGCTTGACACATCTCCTCCTCTGACATCAGCCAAAGGACGAGCACCTATTCCTATTTGCTGGCGGGGAGGAATTCCCACGCTCTGATTGGTTGCTCCTCCTACCCCCATGCTAAGGATAGCTTAGCGGAGTGTATGATAGGAGACGACCGAGTCAGAAAACCAGACCATCCAGTGACTTGAGTCGATGAAGCTAGGGAGAGCTTTTCAAAGTTGTTCCGTTCGAAATAGCAGAGCAACCGGCTTCCTTTTGAAGCAAGAAAAGCCTGCATCGCAGAGACTAAGTCCCGCCTTTTGCGGCCAAGTTGTACAAATCGAAATAGCGGTCGCATTCAGGATTTCTTGCCGAAAACAGTTCTAGGACTATCGGGACTATGTCCCAGTCAGGATTTTCTGCTGAATCTCGGTCCAGGACATCCAGAACAAGGTTGTGATCAGGGTAAAATCTTGCAAGCGGGCACCCTACACCTAGGAAAGGCTAGATCTCAAACCCCAGACCTCAGTAAGTATGTATATTTCTGTATTTTGTGTTGTGTTGTATTTTCGAGGTTTTATCCAAATAAACCCCATTTTATTTCACTGCCTTGTTTTGCCTATTGAATGATCCCAAAAATATAAATGTGTAAAAAGACCTGGTCTACCGTGACAGATGGTGATTCCTCATCAAATAGTATGTATATGTCACCTCTACTTGGGTCATCCACAATTTCCACGTTGTTTATGTGGAGATGGATTCTCTGTATTGATCTGGGATACTGCCGCTATCAGTTATCCTCTGCACATATAGATACTTGCTCCGATGAAAAGTAGCTCCTCTCTGGGGGTGCTGTATGGATCGTGGTTGTACCTGATCCTCGCATTCACCCAGCACTGTGGAAGCATCTATCCGGTGTTTCTGGGCTGCTGCCACTGTCCTCTGTGCATACTGCACCGACACACTTTATTCGAGCAAATACCCAGTATGTACCTGGCAGATACCTGGAATGCGCCGCTCCTCACCTCTGACAAGCCCCGTTGCGTTTGCCTTCCCAGCCTGGGTTCATGCCTGGCTGACGGGCGGCTGATCTGTTTAATGATAATGATTAGGATTAATGGCTGCAATGTTCGCGGTCTACCGATGGCATAAATTCATGATTTGTATGCAGATATAATATATATATTACTGGCAGTATTGCAGCCACGGGAATAAATGCTTCAATCCCTGCCTGGAAAATACCTCTAATGCACTCGGGCAGAAAATAGTCAAACCTCAATACACCCGGGTATACCCGAATTCGTGGGACTAGCCGAGCTCGAATAAAGTGTGTCGCCAGTGTATGGATACCTGCTCCAGTGAGGGACAGCTCCTCTCTGGGTATCTGCTGCAGGGACCATGATTGTACCTGATCTTCGCGTTTACCCAACACTGCAGGAACGTCTATCTGGTTTTCTCCCCGGCGAAAAAGCCACGTACTGGCAGATGTACTCAGTTGTCGGCTTGTGCTCGACACTGAGCTCTCTCCCAGCAATCGCAAAGGGGAACATCTGCCGGTACGTGGCTGTTTCACCAGCGAGAATAACGGATAGATGTTCCTGCAGTGTCTGTTTACCGGATTGCCACTTGTCTATGATTTTTACTATGCGATTTTAAAATTGCAATGTCTTAAAGCCTTGTTGTACCTGCTGCTTGTTAAATGGCTTTGCGCCCACCACTCTTTGCACCTTAGCAACTCCTGATTTACCACAAGCAATCGTTAGGTGTTTATACTTTGTGGTTGCATAGTAACTAACATATGGTGTAAATAATGGTACTCAGCATATGCCCCTCCAGTATCAAAATTACTTTTTATGTTATTATGCTCAAAAAGGATGGGTGTTATATAGCCGACTAAAAAATGTGAACACCAAAAAATAATACAATGTGATACAAATAAAAATAAAATAAAAATAAAATCAGCAAGGCTGCCAGGAATAAACTACCGCAACACAGTCTAGTGAGTTATAATGAACAGAAAAACACAAACAATACAGACCGGCGCCTTAGAGTCCAAATAGTGGGATAAATAACAGTCCAATGGGTGGTTTAGGATATCCAAAAGATGACAATCAAGTCCAGCGGACAGCAGATTCCTCAGCAGCAAACAATGGTGATATGCAGGGGAGACAAAAGAACAAGATCATAGTGTACCAAAATATGTTTAGAACATGTGGACACATAGACAAACAGACACATACAACAATAAACAAGTAGGCTGACTAATAAAATTGATTTTAATGAACACAATAAAATTCCGCAACTGATAGCAAGCAATTCCGGATCCGGTTTGGTAAAACCGGAATCCTACTTACAGCCAGTCCTCGGATATGCGCAGATATAGGGATAAAGATGATCCGGCGAGGGCTGATGCTGGATGCGTGTCTGTAGGTTCAGGCAACTTGCCTTCCGCCTCCACGAGGCGCCCTCAGCTCGTGGCGGAACTGCGCACAGACCGGATACACGTCACAGGGGGCGGGACACCGCTCCGAATCTCCCAACCTCGCCGGGTCTCCGAGATAGTAGTAATCCAAAAATGATGCTATTCCAGGGACTGCTGTAGCGATCTACTCATATGTCAGTTGAAAGCTGATAATTGATACTCAAAGGCCCAACGCGGTTTCGTGGCATGGAGTCGCATGCGCACGAAACGCGTTGGGCCTTTGATATTCAATATCAGCTTTCAACTGACATATGAGTAGATCGCACAGCAGTCCCTGGAATAGCAGCATTTGATTACTACTATCAGCGAGACCCGGCGAGGTTGGGAGATTCGGAGCGGTGTCCCGCCCCCTGTGACGTGTATCCGGTCTGTGAACGCAGTTCCGGCCACGAGCTGAGGGCGCCTCGTGGAGCGGAAGGCAAGTTGCCCTGAACCTACAGACACGCATCGCATAGCATCGCGGATCACTTTAATCCTATATCTGCGCATACTCTGAGGACTGGCTGTAAGTAGGATTCCGGTTTTACACAACCGGATCCGGAATATGCTTGCTATCAGTTGCGGAATTTTTTTATGTGTTCATTAAATCAATGGTTATTAGTCCGCCCTACTTGTTTATTGTTGTATGTGTCTGTTTGTCTATGTGTCACATGTTCTAACATATTTTGGTACACTTAGATCTTGTTCTTTTGTCTCCCCTGCATCTCACACATTGTTTGCTGCGGAGGAATCTGCTGTCCGCTGGACTTGATTGTCATTCTTTGGATATCCTAAACCACCCATTGGACTGTTATTTATCCCACTATTTGGACTCTAAGGCGCCGGTCTGTATTGTTTTTTTAACTGTATTATTAAGTTACTATTCTATACTTGTTAGCAGTTATCAATGAGCTCAGTGAGAGATGCAGAAATACAGTTTATGTATTAATAGAAAATCCTTCCTAGGGAATTGCTTTGAAAGATCCGAGTGTGGAGCAAACATAAATTAATATTGAAACCATGAAGGTTTCATAGCATGGATTCAAAACACAACACTCTTTTCAATATAATTATCATTAACACAAGTCATTTCAGTTTTGGACTGCTGACTTTGTTTAAAACATTTAAATTGTCCGCATGGTATAAAATGTAATTTATTTAAAAATACAGTCTCACAGAGGCAAAAATCATGCAAAATGTTCAGGCCTTTCCAAATCCCGTTTGTACACAAATCTTCACACACACTGTAATTATACTGTACGTTGGGAAACCATACCAGAACAAAAAACAAATCTTTGAAAAAAATCAATTGATACATAGCTGACCATCTAATTAATTTAGCTTTGCCATGTTTTAGATCAATAGTCAACCAGACAAGACAAGTGGATTTGAGAGTCTGTCAAACAATAAGAAGTGTGTATAATTGTTTTGATTTCCTTTGGGTAACTCAAGACTAGAGCACAAGACCAATGTCTCATATTGAGGTAGACTGACATTTTAAAACATACAAAGTTTAATTAGTGCTATAGTGTTGCAAAATGCACAGATACTGTACTTCAGACTATTATCTACAAAAACAATATACCCTTCTACCCAAAGTTTATATTAGATGGTGGTACTGTAAGTAGAGATATTCAAATCTTTTTACTGAACTTCGTGAATCAGGCAAAAATTGATAATAGTTTTCACAAAAAATAAATTCATGAAATATGGCATTACTTTGGAAATGTTTTTGCTAAGCCTTTAAAGTCAATGTGCCAGGCAACGTGGCCCCTTATATACTTATATACTGCCATTTCCCCAACATTCTGGCAAAAAAATGTTCAAGCAATGCAAACTTTTACAAGATGTAACAAAACAATACCTCCAAAAATTAGCAAAGCAAATTTGAAGACATTCGTACATCTCTAGTGATAATTTGTGATTCCTTTATTCAAGGGATTCTCAACACCAGTCTTAAAGACACCCTCCTCCCCCCTCCCCCCACCCCCCACCAACAGGTCAGGTTTTCAGGATATCCTCACTTTAGCCCAGGTCGCTCGATCTGTGGCTCAGACTTTGATTGAGCTACTGATTGAGCCACCTGTATTCACATTTATGGATAATTACACAATATTCTTGTGTTCCAACCATTTTAATAAATACATTTGCATATGCCAACAGTACATTTGATCAAATATCATGTGCACGTTTCTTGCATTGTTGACTGTGTTGCTCAACGTGGATGTATGAGGAATGCAGCTGAGCTAAAGAAAAATCTTTAACTGACAGACACAACTTCTTTGTATGAACTGTATCTAAATCCTCACAAGTTGAATATATATATATATATTTATTTATTTTGCTTCTAATATACTTCTCTGGCTTGTTCAGACTTCATTAAAAGTAAAGTTATGCAAAGTCTATACAAGATTTTCTGTGTATAAACTCAAATAACAATCTGTAACAATCTTCCTGTAATGTAATAGAACAAAGTAAACATTTTGCTGTTATGGTTTCTTTGGAAATGAAGAACAAGAGTTAAGCACAAGAGCAGGGGAAAACTAAAGGATGCTATACTAAAGGCTGCATACCACGGTGTCAGGCAGGTTAACAAAAGCACAAAGAGAAGAAAGACAATATGGTTCTCTAAGGATGTGGAAGGTATTGTAAAGGCAAATACAGTCAGATTTGTAGTAATATAGGCAGACTAGGGATATGCAGAAGGAGGCTTGGCAAATAATCAGATGTGCTAAGGCCGAAGCAGAGGAGAAAATAGCGCAGTCAGTAAAGGAGTGAGACAAAACATGTTTACTTATATAAGTAAAAGGAAGAAAACAAAAGGAGGAATAACAGAACTAAACCAAGAAGTAGGCGGTCATGTTGAGGGAGACATAAGTATAGCAGACAACACTAATAATTATCAGCAAAAGGTGAAGGGAGCGCTCAACAATCAGGGAACTAGAATGGAGATAGAAAGGAGGTGGACACGTCCATTTACAGAGGATAGAATACTAATTACAATTTTAACACTGCAAAAAGCCAATGTGGAAAGATGGGATACATCAGAGGATATTAAAAGACTTAGGGGCAGAGCCACCGAGCTCTGTTAAATTAGTGCAAATAACGTATGGTCTATTTGGGTAATGCGTGTTATTTTCCCTGCGTTTAACCGGTACCCACAAAGCGAATACTATGCAAAAAGACCGGCTGTTTTCTCATTAGAAGAGATGTAACGTCATGTAGCGTTAGCACTGCCTCTGTTACACCCGTCTTACCTAACGGTGGCATTATCTCCATTCAGACACAAGCAATATGTTTTGTTGCGAGGTGAGAGAGAGGTGGGGTGTGGGTGAGAGAGAGGTGGGGAGAAATGGAGGGGGGAGAAAGGGAGAGAGGAGAGATGTGAGAGAGGGGTGGGGGAGGATGAGAGAGGGGTGAGGGGGAGGGATAGAGAGAGGTGGGGGAGGGAGAGGGAAATAGGGGAGGGAACAGGGGATTTAGAGCAAGTGTGGGATGGAGAAAGTGGGGAGAAAGGGTGAGATAGAGAGGGTGTAAGAGAGTGAGGCAGAGAGAGGGCGGATGAGAAATGGGGGACGATACAGTATAGAGAGGGATTAAGAGAGAGAGGAGGGATAGAGAGGGTTGAGAGTGAGAAAGAGGGGTGGAGAGAAAGGGAGTGAGCTTGGGAGAGAGAGGAGGGGAAATGGGGAAGAGAGAGAGGAGGAGAGAATGAGGAGGGGGAGGGTGAGAGATTTGGGAAAGAGGAGGTAGAGAGAGGGGAGTGAGAAATGGGGGGAAGATATAGAGGGATCAAAAGAGAGAGGAGGGAGAGAGAGGGTTGAGATTGAGATAGGTGGTGGAGAGAGAGGGAGTGAGCTTGGGAGAGAGAGGAGGGGAAATTAGGGAAGAGAGGAGGATAGAATAGGGAGGGGGAGAGAGGAGGGAAGAGAGAGGATGGAAAGAGGAGGTGGAGAGAGGAAAAAAGAGAGGGGCGATGAAGAGTGGAGAGAGAGAGAGAGAGAGATGGGGGAGAGAGAGAGGGAGATGGGGAGAGGGAGATGGGGGAGAGGGAGCACCACCATTTATCTGTCTGAACTTAACACTCTTATTGATCTAGGTAGAGAATTGCGGGTATTATCAACTCAGGAATGTCAGTATCTGAGCAATCGTTTTCCAACCATACCGATATTTCACCATCTCCCAAAGATCCACAAATCTCTGGATAATCCACCAGGGAGACCAATCATCTCCAGCATTGGATCTTTGGGAGATGGTATATCGAGATATGTGGATGTTTATTTACAACCTCTAGTGAGAGCACTCCCCTCCTATCTCAGAGATTCCACTCACTCACTATGTTAAATAAAATCACTTGGTGTCACAATTATTTCTGGGTAACACTAGACGTGACATCATTATACACGATTATAAATCACGAATTAGGTATTCAAGCAGTCACTCACTTTCTTAACACTTCTAATTTACACACGCCTCAAATCACATTTTTATTAGATTGTATTATTTTTCTTTTACAACACAATTACTTTATGTTTAATCACTATTTCTAT
Source organism: Ascaphus truei (assembly GCA_036426205.1). Lineage (NCBI taxonomy): Eukaryota > Metazoa > Chordata > Amphibia > Anura > Ascaphidae > Ascaphus > Ascaphus truei. The sequence goes on from WSYH01001356.1 coordinate 112,046, forward strand.
CTTCAAAAACAAGGCACGGCAATGGGGACTTCTTTTGCACCTTCGTACGCGAACTTATATATTGGATTTTGGGAAAATATTCACATTTTTGGTGTCACTAATCCTTTCCGCAACAATATTATTTTTTATCGTCGGTACATTGACGACCTTATTCTGATATGGAGGGGAGATTACTCTACACTACAGGAATTTATTATTTATCTTAATAATAATTCGTTTAATTTAAAATTTACTTCATCAATACACATCAATCATATCTAATTATTTAGATATCAATTTATATATTGACACTGATTGCAGAATCCAGACAAACCTGTTTCGTAAACCTAATGCCCGCAATTCTCTCCTCAGGGCTAACAGTAGCCATCCGAAACCACTATTACGTGGTATTCCAATCGGACAATATCTCAGACTAAGAAGGATTTGTTCCACTGAGGAATCCTTCTTGGAAGAATCAGAGATATTAAATGAGAGATTTAGAAATCGAGGCTACCCTGAGGTGGATATTCAATCTGCATTTGAAAAAGCTCTAAACACAGAGTGAGAACAATTATTAACTAATTCTACAGATAAACATAAAAACAGGAGATTAAGGGAACAAGGTTCAGAAACACCACTCTTTATTACAACATATAGTAATCAGGCAAAACTTATCAAACAAATTGTAGACAAACATTGGAGGGTTTTACAACTAGATAAAGATCTTAACAAATGTGTATCCGATACACCAAGGTTTGTTTATAAAAGGGCCCAAACCATTGGATATCACCTATCACCAAGTTTATTTGCCTTAGAATCCAGAAATAGGAAGCTTCCTAAAGGGTTCCATAAATGTGGGAACTGCTCGTATTGCAAGTATGTTACTCCATTGTCAGAAATCATTAATAAATATACAGGTCAGAAATACAGAATTAATCATTTCATGACATGTAACACAAACTATGTAGTATACAAAATCAATTGTGCATGTGGGAAAATGTACATCAGAAGGACCATTCGTCCGTTAAAAATTAGAATCTCAGAACACCTACGTTCTATTAAAAAGAATAATCTAGACTTACCGGTAGCTAAAAATTTTCATGGTTGTCCACATGGTTCTTTAGAAACATTCACATTCAATGCCTTGGAACACATCCCCAAACACATCAGGGGAGGTAATAGAGAACTGATTTTGAATCAGAGAGAAATGTTTTGGATTTATACCCTCGTGTCATTAACACCCGGGGGTATAAATACCGATTGGGAACTGAAACACTTTTTACAATAAAGCAATTACTGTTATAACAATTATACACTATTTTGTTTATGTATCTGGTATAGATTCAAACTCTCTCTCATTATATGATATTCAGTTATCTCTTTGTACCTCTTTGAATCTGATTAGCATTACTTATTCCTTTGTTCTTGCTCCAATATAGCTCTTTGCTATATAAATTATTGTGTTTATTAATTAATAACATACTGTATGCTGAGGTCCTCGGATATGATATTATACATGTTACAATTGTTTTTAACATATCTTGTTTTATGAAGGCCAAATAACCATTTAGCAAGATATTTGTGCCATACTTTCCCTCATTTGATTGTCTATTTTTCCCCCCTCAGGGTTTGTGTACAGGTTGCTATGACTACCTAGCCAGCATGTAAACAAATAGCTGTCATGCACACAATAGCGATACGTCACTTCCGGTTTGGTAAAGCACCCATATATCATCCGGTTTGACTTTAAACTCCACTGCTATTTACCCTGTCAGTCTCCCCACGAGGTTAGATGACGTGTATAATAAGGCTAAATCAGCCGGTAAACAACAGTGACTCGCGCATTGCGACACGTCACTTCCGGTGTACCGAGATAGCCGCGTCACTTCCGGTTTAGGAATTTTCACGGAGGTTCCAAATTTAGCTAATTGGGACCACTATAAGAGGGCTAGTATGGCACACCTAACTGTACTCTCCGACGAAGCGCCACACAGGCGTGAAACGCGTTAGAGACAGAGGTTTTTTTCCCTGCACCCATGCCTGTCTGCACCATGTTTTTTCAATAAAGAACTTTATTTTTATCAAACTGCTGCTGTCCCGTGGATCCAGTTTCTTTGCTGTGCGCTGCATCTCTACACTCGTGGCTACCTGAATCATCTCAACTGGCAGAAGCACGCATTCCAGAAAGCACAATGGGCAAGGTCACGTGAGTTTGTACCTTAAACAATACACAGAGGTATTTTATTGGTGTTATTTCAAGTTGTCAGTACCAGTCCACATTGGCAGTGAGGGGGTGGGGCTCATATATCTCCATTACCCACACTCACCAGGACATTTATTCAGGTCTCAGACACATATACTCACCCATATATACCTCACTCATTTATATATACCTTAAACCCAGCCTATGACCTTCAATCAAGAAATTATTGTTCATTACAAACTTTGTCACTAGAGCACTATATTTGAACAATGTTCTTCTACCTGGTTCGCCCGAGTTATGCCAATCTATTTATGGGTTGCTGGGAGGAAAGTCAGGTCTGGACCAACAGCCCATACAGGGCAGGCCTGGTCTACTATGGCCGTTTCATCGATGATATTCTTAGCATTTGGGATTCTAATTTTGGGGATATTCAAGATTTATTTTCTTAGTTCGCTTCGAACACATTTGTCTGTCTCGTAGTTACATCTAATGTTGATTCCATTTCCATAGTCTTTTTTGACCTCTGCCTAAAGATTGATTCTCACAACACAATTCAAACAGATGTATATATCAAGGAGGTGGCCACTAACAGCCACCTCCATGCTAATAGTAGTCATCACCAGGGTTGGCTGAAAAACATTCCGTTCGACCAATTTGGTAGATTAAGATGTAACTATTCTTCTGATTTGGATTTTGTTGTGTAGTGTAATTCTATGAAGGCAAAATTAATTGAGAAGGGTTTTAAGGAATCACTAATCGAGGAATCTTTTCAGAAGGCAGGCAGCCTGTCTAGATAGACAGGAACTATTGAGATCTTCTAGAGAGAAATATCAGGCTAGAGCCTCCAAGAAGAATAGGTCATTACCTCAAGACAAGATGGTCTTTTCAACAAAATATAGTCAGTCTCACAGGTCAGTGAGAGCCATCGTCAATAAGCATTGGGGCATTTTGACACATGACTCTGTTCTGAAAGATCACTTGGATCCACAACCCTCCATTATCTATAGGAGGCTGAGTGCCAAAAAACTTTATTAGCTCCCACTAAATTACGGTCGAATGTGCCACCTGTTTTTGGTTCAAGGCCTATAGGCAATTTCAAGTGCAATAGAGGGCGATGTATTACGTGTTCCTTTATTGATACCAGAAAACCTTAACATCCAAATCTAATGGTAAAGCTTTTTAATTTAAAGGTTTCAGCAATTGCCAAACTACATTCGTACAGATACAGCGGCCGTTATTCGAACACTTCACGCGTTGTATACCTCGGAATACACATGTCATGGCACGTGATTTCTTCCAACCGTACCGCCTTAAACGCGTTGACTCGTGTTTTTATCTTGTGCAGAAAATGGCATTTTGGCGTTGTCTGCAATACCGTCGAGAAACTCAAGTGGGCAATCGTTAGTTGTCTTAAAAATCTAATATCAATTCAAATAGCAATTTTATTGCCGTACAGTACTTCAAAGACATACACGCATGCGCCTAATTGTGATGACACGCATATGCGTTTCAACAAGGTTCCAATGAGACATACACACATGCGCATAAAATAAAAACAGTATGAAAAGAAGAGCAAGCCTAGCAAAAGTTGAAAGTATTTAATAATAAATAATACATATAGAATAAAAGAAATAATTTTTTATTTTTGGGGTTTCTTAGCAGAGTTAATTACACATGCAAGTCTGAAGGCTGGAAGGAAATCTTTTCTGGCGCTGAGGTGAGGTTGAGATGAGTGGGTTTATGATTTCTTCTGATGAACAATGACCTCAGGAAAAGGAGAAAGAAAAAGACAAGACATGCAGGGGACCTGCAATAGTGTATTACCAAAGGGATGACCGGATGTTTACAAAGAAGGAGCAATTTATTATTAAAATAACGTGGTTAAAAACCATGGATGGCAATAAATAAACAATTAATAAACATACATTGATTACAATAAAATAATTAATGAACTGGTGCCTAGGCACTATCCACACTTATATAGTTTGTAACAATGTCCAGCAGTTCTGTTCTTTGCTCCGCCTGATCTAAAATTGAAAACCTACTCACCACAGGTAAGTAGTATAAAAGCAGTGTATAAGCACTTGGTGCTGGTGGTCTTGGCCTCTGATGTCGCCGTCCGCCTGGTGATATGGTCGCATCTGCTGCCGGGGGTCTGTTTCTGTGTTCCTGTGAGCGCTGCTTCCTGGAATACACCCGATCCCCTCGGCGTGATGACGTCACCTGTATTAGTCCTTGGCTACGGTGGCTCAGCGGTACCACCAGACCTTCCAACGCGTTTCGAAAGTACGAATAGCATCTCTCTTCGTCAGGGATAAGTGCTGCTAGTAGCTGATCTTGTTAAATACCCCAGTCCTTGCTTACAGCAGTGAGGTGGGGGAGGTGCGGCTACTGTAATTATTCTGCAAAATTCAAACAAATGCAACGTCAATAAAAAGTATTGAATATAAATCAATAAAAATTCACAATGCGCAAGCAACGTTTTAAAAAAGCGATATTAGAGGTCCATCGAAATTCCTCCTTTTTCCGCTTGATGTCAAAGTTTATTTTCTGGGGGGGGGAAAAAAGATGCTATGATTTCCAAGCAATATCCTACATGTGTGTCTGTACGATGAGAACAAACTTCTGATAGGCTCTGGCTCTTGAGCCCCGCTCTCTCTCTAGCTGTCCACCAATTGTACTGTATCTACTGTAGTAACTGCTCAGTCAATCATATTGCAGGACTACATTTTCAATAATTGGCAAAAATGTACCTAGGTACATGCACAAAGTGTGTATGGGGTGCGCTTGGCTACTGCACCGACACACTTTATTCGAGCAAATGCCCGATTTCTACCTGGCAGATACTTGGAATCCGCCGCTGCTCACCTCTCGCATGCTGCGTTGCGTTTGCCTTCCCAGCCACGGTTCATGCCTGGCTGACGGGGGATCTGATCTGTTAAATGATAACCAGAAGAATTTACTAGGCGGCAATGTTTCGTTTGTCCACCAGATGGCATAAACTCATGATAACCAGAAGAATTTATTAGGCGGCAATGTTTCGTTTGTCCACCAGATGGCATAAACTCATGACTTAAGTAATGTGTGGACTTTGCAAGTTGTTTCGTTTACTACTGTATACCAAAAAAGATACTTTATCCCAGTACAGTATGCTACAGTATTGTAACTTGTCCTTGAGACTGAAGGAAGAGTTGCAAAAAATGTATCAATTTAGGCTTTACATACAGTACTGTATTAAATAAAGACAAAGATAATTTTCGCTTACACTATTCTACAGAGACATGAGTGTTCAAGTGGAGCCCGCTTTCCAAAAACCTGACAGAAGTTATGCTTATTTGATATGGGCCGCTATTAATGCAACAGAGGATAAGATGGCAACAGTTGTTCAAATTTATCAGTATTTTATCGAAAATTATGACTTTTACAGATTTTCGCCAACTCCTCATTTGTGGAAGCGCGCAATAAGGAAAAGGTTATGTAGTGACCCCTGTTTTCACCGTATTGAGCCCCAATTTGTTGGAGGGTATTGGTGTGTGGCACCGGGTTTTTCCCGTATCTATGATAATGGAGGCGGCAAAAGGCGAAGGGTCGTGTTAAAACGAAATAAGAAGCGACAGTCCCTGCCAAGCAATGCGCCAGAACCAGAACCAGAACCAGCAGCAGCACCAGCTTATCATGATGCCCTCGCCATCGGTGACAACCCTGAGATGGATTTCGCAGCCAGTTTTGATGAAGCTTGCATGTACCTAAGCGATTTCCCGCTGACTACAGGTGGGCTAGTCCCTCTGCAAACTATCGACGTGGGTGATGATGAAAGCTGGACTGGAAGTGGGCCGGCGCCGGCGCAAGCTGAATGGGAAATTCAGTAATACAGTATGGTGAGTACTATTATTTTGGTGGGGCTGGCTGGGTACTTCTTTAGGGGGCTGACCATTACTGTACATTAAAACTTTTCATTTTGTTTTTCCTCAGAAAAGAAAACGGCTAATGGGGGGATTTCGATGGATAATATTGTGCTGTACAGTACAGTATGCTGATGTTTTCCAGCCGAACAGTATACTGTGTAATAAACCCGAATAAATAAAACTATGCATTTATTCTACAGTACATGTTCAGTAAATTACTGCACATACTGTACTGGGGGCGAGATGTGTTTGCAGCAGAGAGAGATTTAATAAAATTGTACAGTGAGCAGGGGGTTCCCTGAGCCAGAAATTAATGCTCAGGGAACCCCCCCACCCCCTGCTCCTGATCAATATTATTAAAAAAATACACACAGCAGCCGCCAAAAAATAAATAAATAAATGACAATAAATACATTTGAAATACATTTTTATTGATAGTGTAGATGTGCAGGGGGTCTCCGGAGCTGAACCGCGTTGGTTTTAGGTCTGGGGACCCCGTGCCCCCCGAGATACAGGCCCCTTTAGGGGGTGCCGGTATCCCTCTGCGTTTAAAGGTCCCGATCACGTGACCGCGGCCTGTAAACCAAGCAGAGCATATGGATACCGGCACCCCTAAAGGGCCTGTATCTCGGCGCACGGGTCCCCAGACCTGAAACCCTGTGCGCTTCTGCTCTGGTAACCCTCTGCACATGTACACGATCAAAAACACATACAATATACAGTATAATAACACTCGTTCTTTACCTTAGCGTCTATCGCTATGGTAAAGAAGCATTATTTTAATAATATTGTAAAGTGACGGGGTTCCGGAGCCAGAAATTAATTGCTCAGAACCCCCCCCCCCTGCTCCTGATCAATATTATTAAAAACGGAAAATGCTGCGTCATTACCATAGCGGATACCCGCAATAGGCAATGAAGGGTTAACCCCACGTGCCCGCCCCTTTATTGTGTGTAGTGGGGATGGGTGAGGGTATTTGGCCCTTGGGTGAGTTTAGACTTGCGGAGGGGGGGGGGTTGCGGGTGCACTTACCCCTTCACGACTCGTAGCAGTTAATACCCTACGTTCATGAAGGGGTTAACCCTCCGCTACCCCACCCCCCCCGCAGCCCTCCCCAACCATCGTTGGGCGAATACCCCATTCACCCACCCTCCCGCACCCACAATAAAACTACACACAGCACCGCCAAAAAAATAAATAAATAAATGACAATAATACTTTGAAATACATTTTTTATTGATATTTTAGATGTGCAGGGTCTCCGGAGCTGAACCGCGTTGGTTTTTAGGTCTGGGTACCCCGTGCCCCCCGAATACAGGCCCCTTTAGGGTGCCGGTACCCTCTGCTTGCTTGGTTTACAGTCCGATCACGTGACGCGGCCTGTGAAACACGCAGAGCAGGGATACCGCACCCCTAAATGGGCCTGTATCTCGGGGGCACGGGGTCCCCAGACCTAACCTGTGCGCTTCTGCTCTGGAGACCTCTGCACATGTACACTATCAATAAAACCCTACACTGCGACACACTTTATTCGAGCTCGCTGCAGTCCCACGAATTCGGGTATACCCGGTGTATTGAGGTTTGTGACTGTTTTCTTTTCTTGCCCGAGTGCATTGGAGGTATTTCCAAGCAGGATGAAGCATTTTATTTCCCGCTGGCTGCAATACTGCACAGTATATATTATATACTGCATTAACATTCATAATTAATGCCATCTGGTAACACGCGAAGCATTGCAGCCTATGTAAAATCCTAATCATTATCATTTAACATCAGTCCCGCCCGTCAGCCAGGCATGAACCCAGGCTGGGAGGCAAACACAACAGGGCCTTGTCAAGGTGAGGAGCGCGCATTCCCAGGTATCTGCCAGGTACATACTGGGTATTTGCTCGAATAAAGTTTGTCGGTGCCGTACAATATTACAGTATAAATAAACACTCGTTCTTTACCTTAGCGTCTATGCGCTATGGTAAAGAAGCATTATTTTAATAATATTTAAAGTGAGCAGGGGGTTCCCTGAGCCAGAAATTAATGCTAGGGAACCCCCCCCCCTGCTCCTGATCAATATTATAAAAATACGGAAAATGCGTGCGTCATTACATAGCGTATAGCCGCTAAGGCAATGAAGGGGTTAAGGCATAATAAACAATTAATCATTCAATACAATTTTTCACTCTGTGTTAATAAACTCCCTGCCCTTCTCTTAATCTATGTAAAACCCCTCCCCCTATTCTCGCTTTTAAAACGCCCTGCCTTCCTCTAATCTATGTAAAACCCCTCCCCCTATCCCCCTATTGTGTGCGTTAAGCTTCCCTGCACTATGTAAAAAACTCCCCCTATGTGTGTGCGTTAAGCTTCCTGCAACTATGTAAAAAACCTCCCCATTGTGTGTGTGTGTAAATCTCCGTGCCTGTGTTTCTGAGTGCTGTAGTGCTCTGCGTTTTAAAGGTCCCATCACGTGATCGCGGCCTGTAAACCAAGCATAGCAGAGGGATACCGGCACCCCCAAAGGGGCCTGTATCTCGGGGGGCACGGGGTCCCCAACCTGAACCCTGTCGCTTCAGCTCCGAGACCCCCTCACATGTACACTATCAATAAAATGTATTTCAAATGTATTTATTGTCATTTATTTATTTATTTATTTATTAGATTTATTTATTTAATTGTGCTGCTGCTGCTGCTCAAGTCGTAAACTCACACCAAGGGCCAAACACCCCCCTCACCCCCAATAAAAAAAATTCACGCACAGCAGCCCCACAATTAATAATAATCTATAAATAATAAATAAAGACATGAAGAGAATAAATTATACTGTACATACTGTATATACTTTTGTATAATACTGTATATACACTGTAATATATAATAATTACCGTATACGTTACATATATACACTGTGTATATATATTATATATATATCAGTATATATCTACTATACATCTATAAATACAGCTATATTTTGTATTATATTATATATAATATCTACAGTATATATATATAACAGTATATATATATATATATCTAAATATAGATATATATATATATTATATTATATATATATATATATACCTACATACATACTGTATGTGAGTGAAATAGAGAAAAAAAAAAGTTTACCAAACCCCCGTATGGGAGCACTCAGGTATGCAATTGATATATTTGTTTATTTATTTGACACAGTGCAAAAAGGGATGAATAAACAGTACATGATTTAAAAACACTTAAAAAAGAGGCATGGACCCTTAAACACTAATGAACAGCACTAGGGAACGACACACACTGTCAACCCTAAACATGAAAAGGATAGTGACTCAAAAAACACTAGGGAGAATCAAAGTGAATCACAATAGGTTACTGGGTTCAAAGGCACCTACAGTATACAACGCTAAGGATAATGCACACTACACACCAAAAGGTAGACTTGTCAAAGTATAAATGACAGTCTCAAAGCATCACACATCTGCATTAGCATACAGTGATATAACCAATGCCTACAGCACAAATCATGTGTAGGAAAGGTGGTAAGGTGGAATGAAATCCCTAGATGTGTAGAGCAATGAAGTTAATGAATAGCATACAGTATAAAACATAACATTACAATCCACACAGTACATTGCATTTACAGTACATTGTATACTGTAAATGATGCATAGCATTAAATCTATGCACCATATACAGTACTGTACATTCTGCAAATGAATGTTAACAATATAATTGCAAGCTACTCTACCAGTAAATACTGTACAAACACTTCCAAACAAGTCAACTACAATATTTTAACCAATCAAGTAAACCAAAATCAATATATACTGTAAGTACCAACCAGAAAAGACAATTTAAAACCAAACTAACCCTTACAATACCAAGGATTACATCTATCTAATTGTAAAAAACCTTATACAGTACATTATACACAGCATTGTTTAAAGCCCCCTCCCCCCTAATGTTTCTGTTAAGCAGATTACACTGAAGGGAGAGAGATATAAAGGCCTAAAGCCCCTTCCCCCCTAATGTTTCTGTTAAGCAGATTACACTGAAGGGAGAGAGATATAAAGGCCTAAAGCCCCTTCCCCCCTAATGTTTGTGTTAAACAGATTACAATGAAGGGAGAGAGATATAAAGGCCTAAAGCCCCTTCCCCCCTAATGTTTGTGTTAAACAGATTACAATGAAGGGAGAGAGATATAAAGGCCTAAAGCCTTACCTGCATTGGTAAACCCTCCCTGCATTGGTAAACCCTCCCTGCATTGATGTCGTGCAGTGTACAGTATGTAAATGTGGGGAGGGGGGCCAGTGATAATGTACTGTGAGGTCTAACCACCTCACCCCCACCACATACTGTACCGTTACCCCCCCCCCCCCCCCCCCCCATCCTGCCATGGCCCTCACGCACAGCACTCCACAATTAATAAATAAATATAAATAATACATGAGAGATAAATATATACTTTATATATAAATGTGAGTTTATAAATAAATAAAAATATTATTTCTAGGGGCCCTAAGAACAGAAGTTCCCACGCCAATTTCGCGCTCATTGCTCTTTTTTTGCTCTTTTTTTACAATGTTGCTGGTCTTGCGGCTTTGCAGTATGCAAGCAAAAAGCGCAAAGTGTATGAAGTCTGGGTGAGCGCTTTCCACATTTGATGCCTACGGCACCTTCCCATTTCTACACACTTCAATACCTGCACAGTTGGTAGCGCTTTCCATCCCAGCTACCATTCTGGATATTCACCTCTCACAGGCCATTCTTGCCCGAGTCTGTCCTATCAGACAGGGGCATTAACCTGTATCCACACCACCTGGACAATTTCTCTCTGTCAGAGACTTGTGCTATTTATTTTATATATTTTTGTGTAATTATTCATGCAAATTTATGCTCATTTCATATGTGGTTTTCAACATAAAGTGGCTGCTGGGCCTGATCCTAACTCATACAGTATAGCGCTTCCCTGTTTGTTTGATTATTGCAAGCAAAAAGCAGTTTGTAGTACTGAGTGTGAGATAAATTACTGTATTTATCAGTGTTGATCAAAGAGAGTTGATCAGAAGGATTCCCCTTATATACAGTACGTAGAATTAATAAAATTGTATTATTTTCCGATATCCGCAGTGATTCTGGTCAACCTGACAGATTTTTAGTAATACAGTATACTGCAAGACCATGTGTTGTCTACCCTTTACTACAGTATACTGTACTGTATGAATGACAATAGAGTGCGGTATACTTTATAAGGGGAATCCTTCTGATCAACTCTCTTTGATCAATACTGATAAATACAGTATCATATTTATACCCCTTTAGCACCTGTCTTTCCATCCTATGCACCCATTTACTGTACAATGGTGATTGCGGTCGTATTCACGTACTTTATGTGAGATAAATTAACCAGTTCTTTTATTGCTGAAGTCGCCACAAAATACTTTTATTTACAAATACAGTACAATACAATGGTGAAACATTTCAAGTTAACAGCAATTCAAAACATCAACACACAATAATACATACTTTACAGTACTGTATACTGTACTAGTATATTTGGGCCTTGTCTTTGGGGGTTTATTCATGCAATTATTAGGGTGACCTGGCGTTGGAAATACTGACACAGTACAATCCTACAGTACAGCTACACCACCCACCCCCTCCCTTAGAGTTTTTAATCCCTCCCTGGCCAAGCATCAATCGTCTGGCTAATCCAATCCAAGCCATTGTTTTGTTAAACTGGCCCTGGGCTGTTCAGAACAGCCACTGCTTCTAAATTACTGAAAATATACAGGATAAATATACAGTGATGTGAAATAATCCTTTCTGTGGGTCTGAGAGGGTTGAAAGTCACCAGGTCCTCATACAGTAGAGTACATTCTCGAATACCTTTAGAATAAAAATACAGTATATATAAATATACAGTATAAATATTGCACAGTATACTGTAATGTTAAATAACCCATCCTGTTCTTTTTCCCTTCATACTGTAACAGTATCCTCATTGTGTCTGCGGTACAGTAGTTCATTGAGAGAGGAGAGGTTTTGTGTACATCATTACTGCTGTTTATATACTGTACATTTGACTGCACAAGCAGATTTGACGAACACAAGGCCCCCCCTCCCCCCTGGTGCACCCTTTTTCCTGGAACGACAAGAAAACAAAAACTTTGTTCAGTTACTGTACTGTACTGTATGTGCGTACTGTATTATGGTAGAACTACTGAACAGTAGGTGGCTGGTGCAGCTTTCTCTGGAAAGAAAAAAATGGAGCAGTTAGTAGGCAGTTACTGTAGTATGTCAAATTAGTCTACTGTACTGTATACTGGAACTACTGTATACTCTGACTATTGGGAAAGCTAAAATCTGTGCCATACTTACCTGTATCATACTGTACCTACTGTACAATACTACAGCACTGTACTACTTTCCTGATGCTTGCCCATTGCGCGCGATGACAATGGGCAACACAGTGGCAATATGGTCTATATATTTATTGCATCGTTCCACGGTGAATACATCGTTCCAAAAACTCATTATGGCTTTATACAACTCGTCCTTCTTGGAGGGTTTCGCCACTTTACGGATGTGGTCCTTCAGCTGATGCCAGACCATTTCGATCGGATTGAAGTCTGGTGATCTGTGATTGGAAAGAAAGGACAATTAGTTTAAGAGATACAGTACACAGTAAAAACAGTGGGGAACATATAAATGGGACACGGTCTACTGCACTTACTCCGCTGGCGTCTTCACCCAGTTGATGCCGCGCTCAAGGATATGCGCCGTCGACGCGGTGTGCTTGGGATCATTGTCCTGGTAAAAGCTATGACCATTGGGAAAGTCTTGTGTGATGTATCGCACTATCACGGGCACAATGTTGTCTTGGAAGAAATCTTTATTCATGATTCCTATAGCAAGAAAAGAAAAGTGCTCAATAGTACAGTACAGTGCATACGGTAAGGCAACACTAGTCAAGTACAGTGCATTAGGCGGCATTATATTTGAGAAATTGTACCTTCAAAGACGACAATGCATCCCGGTCCACGCCTAGAGATGGCACCCCACACATGCAGCTTCACAGGGTGTTTTGGCCGTGGCTTCAAAGTTATGCGGCCTTTTTTGTGGAACGCAAATCTTGCAAATCTCTCCAGCGACACAGTAGACTCATCAGTGAAGATGCAATCCTGGAAAGTCTCACCGCTGTCGATCCATGCCTGGGCCTGGAGCACTCTTTTGATTTTGTTTGCGTCCCGTATCATGGGGTACGCTCTGTAATGACAATGAATAAAAAATGTTAGCGTCACAGCGCAGTACAGTTTGCAAAACAACACTTTTACTTTACAGTACAGTACCTCCTGTACTGTCCACTACTAACCTCACACGTCCATATTTCCATCCAATTCTGCGTCTCATCTTCTTTATGCTGCTCTCGGATACAGTCAGATTGTGGTTTTCCTGAAGAGTGTTTTTAACCCTTAATGCGCTCCTCTCATCATTCTCCTCACTTATTCTGTCCACCAGAAGAGTAGTCTCCCTACAATGCAAAGAAATTATATTGTGTTATTAATATGCAGCAATATAAAATGTATACTGTATACTGTACATGTAATGTTGTAATATACAGTAAATATAAATATACAAAAAATGTATACTGCTGTACTATAAATATAAATAGACAAAATATACAGTATACAGTACTGTTGTAATATAATAAATATACTATATAAATACGGTATACTGTTGTTATATCATAATAAATACATAATGATGTGTGTGTTTTATTCACAGTGTACATGTGCAGGGGGTCTCTGGAGCTGAACCGCACTGGTTTCAGGTCGGGGGACCCCGTGCCCCCCGAGATACAGGCCCCTTTAGGGGGTGCCGGTATCCCTCTGCGTTGAAAGGTCCCGATCACGTGACCCTTTAGGGGGTGCCGGTATCCCTCTGCGTTGAAAAGCCCCGATCACGTGACCGCGGCCTGTAAACCAAGCAGAGCAGA